>JAAAWK010000180.1:0-37034 GCA_022496015.1 Hordeum marinum | reverse complement strand
CCCAGGCACAAAGAGATGGATGGATGCTTCAAGACCCAAGGCTTACCTGCACAGCCACAAGTCATTATGGGCTCTGGCTTGGTTGGATATCGTGGTGACCCTGGACAGGCGGTGCTACGAGATGTAGAAGAACGGTAGGAAAGGATGGGCACGACAGAGTCGCAGGGAAACCCTTGGAAGACCATGTTTTGGTCATCCGTTTCCCAAACATCCTGAAGTGCGAGAAATCCAACGGAGGCGATCAAATCTTGTGGGGAACGTGTGCAAAACTCTGCAGAGTACCCAAACCTAATCGATTAGCCGTGTCCACGGTCATGGACAGTTTGAGCCAAAGGAACTGAAACTATCTGGAACTCTCAACACAATTAATCATATTGATGTGGGTTATTAATGTCAACTTGGGTATGAGAATTGGTTGGTGGAACCATCTCATTAATCAACCAACATTGTAGTAATTATGCCCTTGCCCTCTCTTGTTGTAGGAAAAATTTGGCTTTATGCAAAAACTTACTACCCACCTGCCATATTTGCATATAGACTAGATGATTACTTTACCCCCTCTCTTGTGACTTTGCCGGCATATTCAATATGCTAACCTATACGGCTGCAACGTATCATGTTGCAGAGTACTTTTCCGACCAGGAGTGAGGATACGCTCTACGCTCGGCGAGATGCCCTTGGAGTCAGATGGACTCATCTACCTTTGGAGCTTCCGCAAGTTTATGGTTTAGTTTATCTCATGAGTTGGCCTTCAGCCACTTTATTGTAATCGTTATTGTAATAAAGGACTCGATATGAGATTTCGATTAATTTATGTTGTGTTGATTTCCCTTTGATATATACATTGATGTACCGTGTGTGTACCAGCATGATCTTGGGATGGTATAGAAACACCGGAGATTCGACCTTTCAGGTCGGGTCACTACAGATGATCTCACTAAGGAGGTGAACCGGTTGACTAAAAGGTTTATCAATCAATGATTGGTTCATTTCTATATCTATGTGCCTCCCGTACAGATATTATGCTTAGTGTTTGCATGTGTGCTAGATATCAAGCTGCACCCAAAGAATGTCATCTTAAGGCTGTGAAACGCATTGTGAGATACTTGATTCATATGCCAAACTTTGGCATTTGGTATGCCAAGGCATCTTCTTTTAATCTTGTTGTCTACTACCCGACTCGGACTATGCCGATGACAAGGTTGATAGAAAATCCACCTCGGGTACATGTCAATTTCTTGGTAGATCTCTTGTGTCTTGGTCCTCCAAGAAACAAACTCGGTATCTCTATCTAAAGCCGAAGCTGAATACATTGCCGCTGGATCATGTTGTGCGCAATTATTATGGATGACATTATGTATGACACAAACGCTTAAAGATTATGGAATCTATGTTAAAATGTGCCATTACTTTGTGACAATGAGAGTGCTATTAAGATTTGCCATAATCATGTACAACATTCTCGAACCAATCATATTCAAATTCGATATCTTTTCATTCGTGATCATGTTGCCAAAGGAGATATTAATGTTAAGCATGTTTGCACGAACAAGCAGTTGGTCAATATCTTTACTAAGCCACTTGATGAAAAAGTGTTTTGTCATTTGAGGAGTGAATTGAACATCATTGATGCTTCAAACTTGAGCTAAGCTCACCCGGATGCTTGCAAGGGATGAGATTTATTGTATATTCCATGCTAATATTATCTTGAATATCATATCTTGGAATTCTATGCTCCCTTGTCTTGCATCTAACCCTTTTGTAGGTACTTGGAAGAACAACACTCCACAAGATTGCCATCGACTCATATCTTAAGCAATCTTGTCATGGACAAGTATCCACAACCTTGCTTTGATGATGAAAGGAAGAAGACAACAAAAGATATCCTTGACATATATTTCTCAATTGGTATCAAGTCACAATTGCTATCGAGTCATGTGGATATATCATGTTTTTCCTTGCGTGACTAAACTATGTAGGTGAAAAGTGAATGAAAGCAAAAAGGATTGCTCCCAACTCAAGATGAATGTCATCAACTTCGAGCATCCTCATCAAGTTCACCTACAAGCTACGTCATTAACATCACTCAAAAGTGTGTATTCATATCCTTGAAGAAGGCTTTACTCCAAATCATGAGATAAAAGCAACTCAAGTGATATGAAGACATTAAATGCTTAATAGAAAGATGGTAACCCCATTTTGAGCTTAACTATATATGACCTATGATCAAGTATTCTTGCTTTGCTCCTAAGTAAATATACTCTAATATAGGTGAACTAGTCACCGCCCATCATCTAGTTAAGAATCTTGGTTGGTTCATTCTCTATTGCACAATTTCTTGGAACCATTCAAATCTTCTCTAGTTGATACCTCTTTGTAAATTATTTGCATTTCATTTACAATCGTTTTTGACACTTTGTTACTAATTTTCACATATTTGCAAGTTTCTCAAACTTTGCCAAGTTTCTGTTTTATGCCTCGAAGCCTCTGCTACAAAGGACTCGGTTATACCGATTCAGCAGATGAGCTGCATAACATCATATCGGTATCACCGACAAATTCGTCTCTGAGCCACCGACTTACTATCATGTTTCAGTCTGTGTTTGTATTTGCAAATATTTATAATCCTTCTGTAATATTTTCATTTCTTCGATGATCCCTTCCTTTTTTTAGAAGGGGGAGAAATACAATCAAGGATCCCTAACTCAAAGGAGGAGAAGTTCTACAAATTTTCAGTTTAGCCAAAGGGAGAGAAATTATTTTCAATGATTCCCTCGTTTTTCTCATGATATTCATATTCTATAAATCCTACATTCTATGACCCTTGTTATCAAGGATCCCTGTATCTGACCCTATATCTGACCTTTTTGGCAATTAATGCCAAAGGGGGAGAAATACCAAAGATTCAAAGCTAAAGAGGGAGATACATGCTTATGCAAAGGGGAAGATATAATTTAGGGGGAGAGAGAATATCAAAAGTTTACACCTATATAAACAAGGGGAGAACACCAAAGTAGGGGAGAAACTGTTCACAAAGGAGGATGTGTTTATTGTGTGTTTATTGCATTTGATTTTTCTTGTTAAAATTTTCTCATGCTATCCAATCCCAATATCTACATGCTAAGATTCAGGGGTGAGGATGATCCACCAGTTTCATATCTAAAGGGGAGAAAGTTCTAAATGATCTTGGAGACATGCCAATCTTAAGGAATATTATCTTCTCAATGTTCTCCATATCTTGGTACTTTGGAGTTCTATTGCTTTTGATTGTTAGAATACTCTTGCGTTTCCTAACATTGTTTTCTCAAGTGTATCTCTACTACTAGAATGCTCAAGAACTCAAGGTAAGTATATGCATCATATTCTTGTTCAAGATGACCTCTTGATTCTTGCACATATTGTTTGCAAGAGCGAGTCTTGAACATGGAATCATTTCATTCATATACATTTGATGCATATTGCCAAGATACACATGACTTATCACGTACTTCCTACCATGTATGTGTTCATGCATTCAAAGCAACTATCCTTTAAAGGGATTACACACATTTAGGGGGAGCAAGTCTAAGTCATGTGTCTCTCAAAGTCTTCACTATATACATGCATATCTTTATTTGAAGCTTTGATTGCAAGTTGTCATCAATTACCAAAAGGGGGGAGATTGAAATCACAATATGCTCACTTGGTGGTTTTGATAATTCATGACAACATTCATTGTCTCTTGGACTAATACTTTCATCTAGTGTATTTCACATAAAGTCCATAGAGAGAGATGGGTTGGCAAAAAGGACTGTGGAGAGTATCCCCATGAAGAAGAAGGAGAAGGAATAGATTGGCAGAGCTTCAAGCAAGAGGATTCTACATTTTACTTTGTGAGAAAACACTTTGAGTCCATAGGAAAGTCAACTATCAAAGGGGGTAAGGTACTGTTGGTGAACAAAAGTTCATACGTTCACAAGTGATAGTCACCACATACACCCACAAGCTCTTACAAAAAAGTCTGTCCAGAGCCAAATATCCAAAATCGGTGCAACCAACACTTTCCACTTGGTGCAACCGATTCTCAGCCTTAGACACACTCAACCAAACCCTAACCCTTCGGTGCAACCGATTCTGCTTCGGTGCCACCGAGTTTGGGTTGCCAACTTTCTGTTACGCAAATTCACAAAATCGGTCCCACCGAGTTTGTTGAATCGGCGTCACCGAGTTTGGCAATCTTACCGTTGGTCACCTTCTCGGTGCAACCGAGTTTTATGTATCGGTCTCACCGAGATTCAAAAGTTGCTACCTTTGAGGCAACTCGGTACCATCGAGATTAACACATCGGTGTCACCGAGTCTGACTTGTTAGGTGTAACGGTTGTATTTTTGGAGATGCCTATATATACCACTCCACCACCACGCACTCGCAAGAGAAGAACTCAGAACATATCCCTACCTATCCTATCAGATTTTCTGAGAGAGAGCCATCTACTCATGTGTTGAGATCATGTCATTCCATTCCAACCATATGAATCTTGATCTCTAGCCTCCCCAAGTTGCTTTCCACCCAATAAATCTCTTTCACCAAAGCCAAATATGTGAGAGAGTGATTGTGTGTTGAGGAGTTTCATCTTGAAGCACAAGAGTAGAGAGTTCATCGACATTATCGAGCCTATTACCTTTTGGAGGGTGGTGCCTCCTAGATTGGTTAGGTGTCGCTTGGGAGCCTCCTACTTCGTGTTGTGGAGTGAACCAAGAAGTTTGTAAGGGCAAGGAGATCGCCTACTTCGTGAAGATCTACCCATAGTGAGGCTAGATCTTCGTGGACGGAAGCCATGATGGAACAGTCAAGGTTGCTACTTCGTGGACCCTTATGGGTGGAGCCCTCCGTGGATTCTCGCGACCGTTACCCTCCGTGGGTTGAAGACTCCATAAACGTGGGCGTAGGATAGCACCACCTATCGGAACCACGGGAAAAATCTTCATGTCCTTCATGCATTTGATCTTCCTATCTCTACTCTTTACTTCCATGTGCAATGTCTTTACTTTTCATTGCTATACTTGATGACTTGCATGTGTAGGGTGTGCTAGACTTGCTATAATCCTCTATTCTTAAATAGTTGCAACCCACTACCTATTTTTTCTTCATGCAACTATGCCACATCATCAAGTTATGCATGTAGTCATAAGTTATAATTTGTGCACTAATCTATTCATGCAACCATGCCACCTCACCAAACCATGCATGTTAATTCGCCTCACTTATTTTTATGCGGGCATACACAGTCATGTTACACATTTTCATAGCATGACCTATCTATATTTATATATTGTACATTTGGAGCGAGCAAACATATGTGGGTCATATGTTGCACATTTTGGTTAAAAATGGCGTGCCGTTTGACTTCAATCCAATAGATTTTGCTTTTGACACGACATTTTGTCACATGCTTCATATACTTATTGTTTTCAAAATATATTCCGAGAGCATTCTTAAATTTGATTTTGTAATAGTTTTAGTTTTCTAGCATCTATTTGTACATAGGTTTTATCAAGGTTCCGGCAGCAACGCGCGGGGCATCATCTAGTTACTAAAATCTGCCAACACTTAACTTTGCATCTTGTGTAGATTTTAAATTCCTGCTAGTAGTCTATTCACCCCCCTCTAGACATAGTCTTCTAGTGATCCCACAAAAACATACATTTTTTTATTATGATGTCCATATTAAGGGCCCTGAATTTTTGTTTCACACCCCATGCCTCCAAAATCTCAGGACCGACCCTGATGAACATAGTAGCTCGTGGGTTAGCGAGGGGTCTTTGTCTTTGCCTAATACTAGTCCTTGTTGAACATATGGTGTACCACTCGTAGTGGTTGTTTGTCATTTGGGTGATATACCCACACATGGTTAAGTAATGAAATTATGCTTTTCCCTTAAAAAAACTCTTGGAAATCCTCTTTGAAAATTTAAAGAGCACAAAAAAGGAAAATTTAGTACATAAATGTGGATTCTAAAATATGGGCCATTTAATGTTTCCATTTTAAAGACACATACAATATACGGTGGAATTTCTAAATAGTAGTGTACATTTTGTTTAGACGTCCCCTTTTGTTGGGAAATGTATGAAAATAAGCCACCATGGAGAAAGCCTCCTAGTGCAATGGCAACTGTGTCATGTTTCCACTCAAGGTATCCAATTTTGAATCTCCCCACCTACCACTGATAACTTAACGTATAGATAAAGAAAGGAACGTCCCCCATTAACCATGTTTTTCATGTAACTAAGCCATTGAGGCATAAAAATCCTCAAGTCCAACCCAAGGAGCCTTGCCCTTCATGATTTGCAAGTCTTAAGAGCCCAAATTCACACGTTTCCACCTCACCCGGTGAGGCCATATTATCATGATTTTTTTATTGCCCTCAATCACACATCACATGCTCATATGTTCTCACCCTAACACCACTTGCCATGTCATATGTGCAATTTTCCATTGTCGCCGATGCACTAGTAAGCACAAGATTGTTGTTTGTATGTCGATTTTTTGGGTCGGATGGGGGAGGATGTTATACAATGGAAGGTTGGTTGTCATGAAGGTTTAAAAGCTATACATGATCTCACATGTTTTTATATTTGTTCATCTAAAAAACCCAAATTGGTATATTAATAGTTTCTCCTAGTGGTTGACTATGTGACTTGGGGACTTTAGTGGGAAGCTACTAGCTAGTGAACTTGAATTATGTGCGCTTGGGGTTGAGAGGTTCCATGTGTGGGATTTTAATGTCGATCATCTAGTTGGAAGCTTTGCAAATTAAAATATGACGGGTTTTCTTGGAGTTGATCCCACTCAGGGTGGCTGGGAGGGGATGACGGGGACATCTATTATACACTCGAATGAAAGTTCTTGTTTTTTTATGTCAAAAATTAAACGCATCTAAATGAAACGGCTATGCATTTGTATACAAAGAAGAGTCGCAACCCAGTTGGTCAAAAGGTGCTTTTGATTTCATCTTTCAAGTTTTGTAATCTTGTAATCTCCAAACGTTAAAAAAAGATGTGTCCTGAGGGTCACACGTCCAACACGGCTCGTTTGATACTCCCTCCGTTCGTAAATATAAGACTTTTTAGAAATTTCACTATAACTACGTACGGATGCATATAGACATATTTTAGACTATAAATTTATTTATTTTGCTTTGCATGTAGTCTATAGTGAAATCTTTATAAGGTCTTATATTTAGAAACGGAGGGAGTGTATTGTTCGCATGTCGGGTAGATAAAATCAAGAGTTTGTCACGAGCCCACGATAGTGACGTGACAACGAATTCTCTCAAGGACTAGTAGCGGTTGGTTTTCGTGTTCACATGCGTTGTTGCCTTGTCAATATGTTAGGCTCGTGGATCGATCACATCTGCGTCCAATTCCTTTTGTTTTTTGCAATTGATGCAACAGTTGTGACATTTCTCACCTTTGTGGATTTCGCCGTCATCCATGTTAGGGCAATCCGCCTGTCATCCATGTGGATCCATGAGGGCAATTTCGAATTGAAATTTCTAAGGCGAGAAGAGAGTAGAATGGTCGGATCCATGATGTTTCTCACCTTTGTGGATTTTGTTGTCGTGTTTTTCGTCGAGGGGGCGCTAGGGTTGTGATCTGGTTGCCATGGCAACTTGCGAAGCAAGAGAAGTGAGGTAGGGGAAGATTTGTCGAATTCGGAGGTGGGAGACTACTGACGGTGGGGTGGGTAATCTAGCGCGCGGGGTGGGGTGGGGGGAGGGGGGGGACGACGGCGGGGGTGGATTTGGTGTGCGGGCCGCGGGGTGGCTAGCCCGTACGCGCGGGCAATTGTTCAGGACACCGGATGTGCGGGTTGCGAAGAGGGACGCCCGGACATGCGCATGCGGGCGGTCCTGCGTCGATTCCACACGGGGCGTGCAACAGATACCCCTTAGATGCCACACGTGTGGTGAATATCGCGACCCAGAGTTCTTTTTTAATATGAATTTAGTGACATACAACTTTATATCACATATATACACTACATGTTAATATGATATTTGTTGGTCAAACCATTATCTTAACTAAATAAAATGCACCTCGTATTTTGGGAAGAAAGTTGACCTTACAAACAACGACCGCTGGTGACGTAGAAACAGACGTTAAACTGCCAACTCCAGCGTGCGACCCCATCCGGTCCGGCCCTGTCCGTTTGGGGCAAAACAGACAAACCCCATGGCCCAGCACGCGTCGGCTCTGACGCATCTTGTCTGTTTTGTGTCCGTCCCGCCCCATTTTCGGCGCAAACATGCACCTGGTTCGGGTCCTGACGGACAGCGAGCGGACGCGTTCGAGCCTTCCTCTCGTCCGTGTCGGGGACACGTGGCACGCGGACACCTACCTCCCACCGTCCGTATTTACTGCGCACGCCCGGTAGGCCCACCTGTCATCCACTCAGGCGGGCAATCACCGTCCTTCTTAATGGGGAAGCCGTGGACCGTCAGTCCACCACCCACTCCACTCCTTCTGCCTCCTCGGGACCGACACCAAATCCTAGCATTCTCCCCCCTCCCTCGAGCTCTCCAGCTGCCGGCAGCAATGGGGTGGTGGAGCACCGACCGCAAGGGGAAGGGGGCACACGACCACGAGGCTGGGTCGTCATCCGGCCGCTGCCACGCCGCAAGCGAGCTGCGCCGTCCTTCTCCTTCGCCACGGCCTGCTCCGCCCCCTTCACCGTTGCCCTTACGGGCGTCCCGGCACGCTCCCGGCAGTACATCCATGCGGATGTCTGCCGCCGCTATTGGAAGACAAGGGCGCCGCTCCCCTGGAGTGACGTGCACTTGCCGAACAACTGGCACTTGTCTGCGGATCGAGTGTCGATCCCGCCGGTGCCGTTGAGCGGCCGTGCCCTCCGCGACGAGGTCCAACGCCGTCGACGCCGCCTTCCCGATGACCTCTACTACGACCCGAGGTACGCTGTCGATTTGCCCCTGTGGGACACATGTTTCCGCGACGAGCACGACGTGCGGCGCGCGTCGTACTTTGCCGGGGACACCAATAGCCCGCGACGGGTACGTGCAGAGCGTCGAGTGCGCCCTCCGAGCCCTCCCCAGGTGCACGGGCGTACGCGTGCGCGGCCTGACGCCGACCCCATCGCTGTCGCCCTCTTCGTCGCCACCACCACCTTCTCGCATGACCGAAGAGGAGGAGGCCTACCTCATCCAACGTGTCATGGAAGATTCCATGAACACGCACGATGAGCGCCAGTGGGTGGGGCTGGAGGAGATGATGGCCCTCTCCGCGGCCGGTGACGTGGCCACCCCGAAGCTAGAGATGGCCGACGTTGTGGCGGAGCAGCCCGTGGTGATGAAGGAGGTGCACGAGGAGCCACTAGCCGTGTTCCCCCAGAACCTGGTGGGCTAGCGCTGGACGTGGTCGTGCACGACAACGGAGATGGCCCAGGGAGTGGGGTCCGAGCCTTGGTACCCCATGCCGTCGCGGTCACCGGAGCGCGAGCCATCGCCGCGGGAGGAGGTGGTGCAGGCGCTGCCAGCGCCGCCAACCTTCCAGGGGCCGCCGGCCCATCTCTGTTCGGTGCCGCCGTATGTCGACCTCACTGGCAACGATGACGACGATGACAACGCGTGAAGACGGCGACGACCACGGCAACAACGCGTGGCGGCACATTTTTTCTATTTTTTATTATGTTAATTAAGGATTGTAGGCCATTGAACAATATTTATTAATGTATAATTATTAATGTTTGCATTTTATTTATATTTTCTGGATTTTTTTTAAATGGCTTGTCCGTCCCGGACTGATCTGGGATGCGGCCGCGTGTTGGACGCACCGACCCGATCACAGACTCCACCGGACATGGGCAGCCTTATTGCCGTTCCAAACCGACAGAATTCTGTCCAAACGGATCGTGACCTGGAGTTGGCCTAAAAGTATATATCGATCATGTTCAACACCGTCCGAGCAACTTGAGTGAGAGGATCCACGCGCCGTTCATTGACTGGTGTCGTAGACCTCACTCCTGCGAAAGCAGATCAACGCATACTAGTTTAGTAGTACGGCGACAGCAACTAACTAGGCTAGCTCGTTTTCGCTCCAAGTCAGATCAGAGAGTTTAGAGAGTTCATTATAGTATTATTCAAAAAAGTTTGGTATGACGGGGTCCTACGGTCACATCGACGGGAGACTGGAGGGCATACGTACGTGTGCGTGCCTGATCACCCGATACTTTTTCCAGCAGCGTGATCGCCGGGTTCGCGCTTGGGAAAAATGACCGGGGCGTCCATGGGACTTTTTCTACTTCGCTGCTGCTGTTGTGCGCCGAAAGGATGATGCGTCCTGCAGAAGAGTCCATCACTTGCCACGCCGAAAGGATGCATCCTAGCTATCAATCTATTATCGCATTTTCGTCTTTACAGCGTTCCCAGAAAACGGACGTCGACAGATGGTCGGTTTTGAAAATTGAAATGAGGTTTATTGTCCGTCCGCTACACCATCGCTTACCGAGGTCTTTTTCAAATGCAGAAGATACGAACGGCGAGCGTTTAAACAAAGGGGCGAGGTAGATTCTCCAAAAGAAATTCGAGATTCAGCCGCTCAAGGCCTTGATTGACCTCGGGTCTTCAGCTCCGATCTCTCGCTTTCGTGGCATCAAATCAAAGCATCGATAATTGAAGGCTCCACCTGAAAACGGAAGAACAATGGAGCACTGGGGGTACCTGGTACTACTACAACTATGTGCGCCCACAGAGCGAATTTATGACATCTTTATTGAATGGTACTATTGTACACGCCACACCACGGAGACGGAAACGGGAGGATCCTACGCTAGCCACGGCTGCACCACCGCACGCCGGGGGCGCTCGGCGCCCGCCCCCCGGCTCCCAGGTGGGCCCATACAGGTTACCCCCACGTCTCTCCTGAGCTAGTAGCCCCGGCGAACAAGGTCGTCTCGCGGCCGCGCGCGCCTCCTCCTCGGCTCTTCAGATCTCCGGCTCCGGCGGCACCTCCACGGTGGCGCACGCCTCCGGGAGGAGGTGCTCGGGGCGGCATCCGGCGACGAAGTCGATGATATCCTTGCCGGACTCGTCGGCGCCGCCGGGCGGCGGCGAGATCCGGAGCAGCACGGTGATGGCCACGAGGAAGAAGCCCGTGGAGACGAGCAGCGGCCAGAAAAAGGAGACCACGGCGCTCAGCCTGGGCCCGATGGCGGAGATCGACACCACGGTGACAGCGAGGAACGCCACCGCCGCCGCCGCGCGCAGCCGGTGCTCCCACATTAGCTCCCCGAGCTTCGCCTTGGTCGTCATCGCCGGATCGGCTTTGCGAGCACGTCCGGAGAGCAGAGATCTACGGGAGGGAGGGAGGCCCTGGCTAGCTCGCTAGCCCGGTGGCTTGGCCTTGGCTAGGGCTTTGGCTTAGGTAGGAACAGAGATGGGGTTTCGTCGGAAGGGTGGAGCTGCAGAGTGGGGAAAGGGATGGTGATAAGCGTTGTTTTATCTCTTACGTACTGAGGAGATTCGCCCTGCCGCCGCCTCCGGCCAACGCTGTGTGCTTTTTTGGGCATGTTTTTTTCTCGCAGCGACGGGGATGGCGTGGATGCGGATACTGTCGACGACGGTGCGCTTACCTTTTCTGACGGATTTCACCAAAATGCCCCCCGCGCGCACATGACTGCTTCGCTTATGAGTAGCTGTGATGTTTCACTAGTGGTCGGTTTGGTTCTCTATATCAGCCTCAGGCAGGGCCCGTCGTACACAATTTTGAACCATTTGATGGCTGTGTTTAGGAGTATTTGGTTCGCATAACGTGAAATTTGAAGCTCCCTTCGGTCGGGTCCATCGAAAGCGATCGTTTTCTCTTAGCCAGACTCGCGTCCTTCAGAGGAGAGGAGCGGCGCCGAGCTTATGCGAGCAGGGGATGACGCGAGCTCGCGCGCGTTCGCGGAAAAGCGACGGGTGATTGGGTTGCCTCCTGCCAAATTGGACGCCTCTGTTCAGCCCCCTTCGGCTATACCTGCCAAAGGGCCGGTCCGGCATGGCCCGCCGGCCCGGTCCGGCCCGCCGCGGCACGATTACTAACCGGGTCGTGCCGGGCCGGCTCGCGTGCCCGGGATGCCGGCCCAGGCACGGCACGATGGTTAAATGGACCGACCCGCGGCACGTCAAGCCCGATTAGGCACGCCAGACCCGATTATTCAATTATATATGTTTTTCGCGGAAAAACAGCAAAAGATCAAAAAAATGTAAAAATGTAGAAAAATGGCACGTTAGGTAAAAAAAATGGAGATGAAGTGTCATCATGTGAGGTAAATCTTGAGCTTTATTATATGTTTTTCGCGAAAAAACAGGAAAAAGATCAAAAAGAATGTAAAAAATGTAGAAAAATGGCACGTTAGGTACAAAAAAATAAATGGAGATGAAGTGTCATCATGTGGGATAAATCTTGAGCTTTATTAGTGGCTGCCTCATTAAAACCTTCCATCCCTGGAAAGTAAAGGAGTACAAAGCCATGCTCTAGAATTACAAAAAGATAAGAAAAATTACAAAAGAAACAGAAAAAGGACTACACTATTAATCTACCGATAGTTCCGATGTCGTGTCGTCTTCGTCAAAGTTCATATCTTCAAACATTTCCAGCAGTTCCTTGTTTTCTGCAGTGTGTTGGGCTCTCCTTCTTGAGGACTCCCCATCTTTCACGGACATTAGTGTTCTCACCATATCAGGAGTGAGACTAGTTCTTCTTTCCTCAATTATTCTTCCAGCAAGGCTGAAAGCGGACTCCGATGACACAGTAGAGACGGGTACCGATAACACATCACGTGCTAATATCGAAAGCACCGGAAATGTAAGTCTGTGTTCTTGCCACCACTGGTATGTAAGTCTTCCTCCTCAGTATCTAAATCGAACATGACTTTGCCACTGTTGAGGTACTTCGCTAACTCCCCGCAACCTTGAATCGCAGATGTTGATGTGGAAGAGCTTCCGGCGGTAGAGGAGGAGGAAGAACCAAAGATCTTGCTCCATGCTCCTCTTTTTTTACCTGTAGTAGGTGCTGGTGGAGGTCGTTGCATTCGGACTCTGGCATAATTTTGCTCATACTTAGCAAAAACATCATAAAGCTTTTCACGAGCTGTGTTAAAGTCACCCGTATAATCTAAACTTAGGGATGCAGATAGTACATTGAGTGCGCTACGATACCCTTCAAGTTTAGCTCTGGGATCCAAGATAAATGCAAATGCATACAACAGTGGAATATGTTCCCAATATTTTAAATACTTGGTTTTCATGTCGGCAACAACATTAAGTAACAATCCATCACCTTCATATGCTTTTAGATGATTAGCAATGTCTAGTAAGGTATGCACCATCAAAGGAGATGTGGGGTAATAAACCTCAGACAAAGTTATTGTTGCATCATAGAACAACTCAAGAAATGCATACAATGATGTAATAACATAGCAAGTCTCAGTGGTGAGTAGAGGTTCAACCCCATAATTTGCATTAATGAAACCATTGAAAGGAACTCTGTCTCGAATAACTACCTTAAGCATCAAATATGTAGAGTTCCATCTAACAGGCATGTCTGAATTAAACTTATGAGGAGTTGCGCCTATAGCAATGCAATATCTCTTATAGTTTGAAATTCGTTGAGTTGAATTTGAAATATAAGATATTGCAGTGTGTATGCATTCAACGTGTGATTCACATAAATGTAAAGCACTTTTAGCAATAAGATTAATGATATGGCAAGCACAACATTGATGCATTAAAAAGGATGCAACATATACGGAGAATATAGGAGTGAGGGTGGTCATTGCACTGGTGTTTGCTGAAGCCTTATCCAAAATTATTGCGAAAACCTTCTCGACAAGATTAAAATCATTCACAACTTTGAGTACAGCTTCAGCAATGTTTTGACCACTATGTGATACATCTATTAATTCAAATCATATGACTCTTTTTTGTAGATGCCAATGTTCGTTAACATAATGAGCTACTACACTAATGTAGTCTTTCTTAGCCCGACCAGTCCATATATCAGATGTTAACGAAACTGAAAAAGTGCACGTAGAAAATTCTTCTTTTAATTTCTCTTTACCAGTTAGGTATAGCTTTTTAATATCCCTACTTGTAGTTTGTCTAGAAACTGGTCTATAATTAGGATTATGACAAGTTTGAATATATTCAACGAAACCATCAGATTCACCAATGCCTAGTGGTAAATCATTAGAAGCAATAAAACGGCATAAACCTTCTCGTGCAACATTAGCATCGTACATGAAATTGCTTACCGTACCGTTAGGGTTGAACCTGAGTTGAGTTTGCATACCTGCCCCTGCCGAGCTCGACGCGCTTGTTGAGTCCGCCTTGGCGTGGGCGTCCGCATGCCTCTTCGGGTGGCCGGTTCCCGCCTTGGCTTCTCCGGTTAGTTCCTTCTGGCACCTTTTGCACCTTGCTGTCACCCTCCGTACACTGTCCACGATGGATATTTCTTCATCGAAATATTCCCACGCAAGAGAGGTTCTACGACGAGCTCTCCTTGCACCCAGGCTGGTGGAGGAACCCGTCCCGCTACTATAATTGGTTTGACATTCGGGTTCAACAGGGGGGTCGAGAGTGGGATTTTCGGTATAGGCATGTTGCATGGGTGGGGGCATGGTAGTGGGATCGACGCTCGGAGGGAAGAGGCTATAATCATCCATATCCCCAACCCCAAGACCGAAATCGGAGAGTGGGAAGCTAGTATTGGCATGATCATCCATGTTTGAGTGTGAGAAATATGTGGGCTGGGTGGCCCTATTTATAGCAAAATTTTGATAATTTTCGGACTAATTTGACCCTCTAACGGTCAAAAATTTAAATTTATACATTATAGTAAAAAAACCACCCTAATCCCTATTAAACCCCCTAAACCCCCCCTAAACCCCCCTAAACCCCCACCCCCCGGCCCCGCTCCCCCCGCTCCCCCAACGGCTCCCTGCGCCACACCCGCAACCACTAGTAGAAAACAGACCTTTCGTCCCAAGCATTAGTCCCAGTCTGGTTACGAGCCGGTACTAAAGACGGTATTAGTCCCGGTTCGTGCCGGCTCCAACGGCTAGGAGCAGGGCAACCTTTAGTACCGACTCATGAGCGATCTTTAGTACCGGTTCGTGTCATGAGCCGGTACTAAAGGGGGCGTGGAAGGCTTTTGGTCAGACTTGGGCCCCGCATGCACCTTTAGTACCAGCTGGTGACATCAACCGGTATTAAAGGGCAAGTACTGGCTGGTGTCACCAGCCGGTACTAAAGAGTTCGTACATATACGCTTCGTCCGCGCCTGTCCCGTGTGCCGTGCCGGCCGGCGGGCCACGCGTGCCCAACGGTCCGTGCCGTGCCGTGGCATGCCGCAGGCCGGCACGAGCTAATTGGGTCGTGTCGTGCCGGCCTGCGTGCTGGGTGGCGGCCCAGGCACGGCCCAAGGTGGGCCGCGGGTCTGGCACGACCCCGTTTAGCTCGTGCCGGGCCGGGCCACGTCCCGGGCCGGCACGGCGTGCCGCTGGGCCGGCCCGTTAAGCCCGGCCCGTTTGGCCAGGTTTGCCTTCGGCTACCCTCCAGGGAATGCAAGGGAAAAACATTGCACGTCACCAAACTAATAATGTTATATGTGATGGAGGTGCACTCAGTGATGGAGGACCCAAAAAAAATTTAAAGTGGGACGAACTCTAAAACATGAAAAAAAGAAACACAAGATAATAATAGAATATACACACTAATAATGTTATATATAGTCCACATGCACTACACAACAACACTGGTTATACATCTGAGAGGGCATTTTGGGAAGGCATGTATTTTTGTTGTGGGGTCTACAGCTGTTGGATTGTCAGGGTCCGTTTGGCGTTACACGGGCAATGCGCGCAGGGGCACAAGGGTCGGAACGTGGGCCAGACGCTGCCCGTGTACGGCTCATGAGCACTGCGTTGCTTGCTCACGTTGTTGGCACGTGGAAGCCCCTCGATTCACCGGCTCCATGGCTTCCGTCTCCCGTGACCTTCCGATGGCCTAGAGGCCTGCCTGCCACGCCCATTGTTGAATTTTTTTCAAAAGTAGTATAAAAAATATACCAAATTTGAATAAAGTATGCCCATTTTAAATAAAATAAAAAATATCACCCCGTACCAGGCCTAAGAGGGCCCCGTCGGTCACCACCAGGCCGAAAAGCCACCTGTCAGTCAACACCAGCCCGAAGAGCCCCCTGTCGGCCAATGAGAGGCCGGAGAGAGGCCTGTCGGCCAGAGGGAGGCCGAAGAGCCCCCTATCGGCCAGTGGGAGGCCGATGGGCCCCTGGATAAGGCCGAGGAGTGTTTTCTTTCTCCTCTGACCACTCCTTTCACCCTCCCCCGTCCTCCAGGCTGCCCATCTCCACCTCTCACTCCCGTTGCTCTCCGGTGCTTCCACCGCGCCGATCTCTTTGCTCGACCACCCATTTTGTTATCCAACCCGCGTAAACAATAGATCAGGGTGCTCTTCACCGGCCTACCATATTTTTTTTGCTTCCAACTCAATCGAATGTGAACTTTCAACTCGGTTGTGGATTTAGTTCTTATTGGTCACCATCCGTCTGCGGGTAAATGGCTTGCCCATTTTGTCGAGCTCCAGGTGGCCCTTGTTCTGCCGTTGATTCTGGTGCATTTGTATTTACTGTGGTGCTAGATCGTCGATGTTCAAGGCGTGTTGTAAGATTTTATGTCTTGTTTATCTGACTGTGCATATTCGAATGCCTTTGTTTATATGATTATGATGTTTGCTTCCATTCTTGTTGTAGTATGTTCCGTGCAGTGTTAGATCACATCTTGCTTGGTACATTGAGGAGTGCAGAGCTTTAGCTATTCAGAGAGGTGACACAGATATTGATCTTGATCTTCACAACAGTGAGGGTAACTTATACCATGTTTTGTTTACACTGTTGGGAGACGTAGTAGTAAATCAAAATTTTCCTACGTATCACCAAGATCTATCCATGGAGAAACCAGCAACGAGTGGGGAGAGATTGCATCTTCATACCTTTGAAGATCGCTAAGCGGAAGCGTTACAAGAACGCGGTTGGTGGAGTCGTACTCGCAGCGATTCAGATCGCGGTGGATTCCGATCTAAGCGCCGAACAACGGCGCCACCGCGTTCAACACACGTGCAGCCCAGTGACGTCTCATACGCCTTGATCCAGCAAGGAGGAAGGAGAGGTTGGGGAAGAGCTCCAGCAGTAGCACGACGGCGTGGTGGTGGTGGAGTAGCAAGGTATTCCGGCAGGGCTTCGCCTAAGCGCTACGGAGGAGGAAGAAGAGAGGTAGGGCTTTGCCGTGAGAGAGAGAGAGTTCAGATCTGTTCTCAAAGGCCAAAACCTCAAGTATATATAGGAGGAGGGAGAGGGAGGGCTGCCTTGGCCCCTCCTCCAAAGAGGAGGGCTTCGGCTGAAGTGGGGATAGAGTCCACCTCCCACAAGGGAGGTGGATCTCCTCTTTTAAAAACCCTTTGCCCTTTATCTCTAGATCTCCAGCCGCATGGGCCTTTCTAGAAGGTCTTGGCCAGCCCAAAAGGGCTGGCACACCTCCTCTAAGGGCCCATGGAGTCCTATGGTCATCACACCCCTCCCGGGGGTCCTCCGGCACCCTCCCGGCACTCCCGGTACACTACCGATGAGCCCGAAAAGTTCCAGTGACCAAAACTGGACTTCCTATATATCAATCTTTACCTCCGGACCATTCTGGAGCTCCTCGTGATGTCTGGGATCTCATCCGAGACTCCGAACAACCTTCGGTAATCATGTATACCATTTCCCTATAACCCTAGCGTCATCGAACCTTAAGTGTGTAGACCCTACGGGTTCGGGAGACACGTAGACATGACCGAGACACCTCTCCGGTCAATAACCAACAGCGGGATCTGGATACCCATGTTGGCCCCCACATGCTCCACGATGATCTCATCGGATTAACCACGATGTCGGGGATTCAATCAATCCCGTATACAATTCCCTTTGTCTATCGGTATGATACTTGCCCGAGATTCGATCGTCGGTATCTCCATACCTTGTTCAATCTCGTTACCGGCAAGTCTTTTTACTCGTTCCGTGTTACATCATCCCGTGGCTAGCTCCTTACTCACATTGAGCTCATTATGATGATGTCTTACCGAGTGGGCCCAGAGATACCTCTCCGTCACACGGAGTGACAAATCCCAGTCTCGATTCGTGCCAACCCAACAGACACTTTCGGAGATACCCGTAGTGCACCTTTATAGCCACCCAGTTACGTTGTGACGTTTGGCACATCCAAAGAATTCCTACGGTATCCAGGAGTTGCACAATCTCATGGTCTAAGGAAACGATACTTGACATTGAAAAGCTTTAGCAAACGAACTACACGATCTTGTGCTAGGCTTAGGATTGGTTCTTGTCCATCACATCATTCTCCTAATGATGTGATCCCGTTACCAATGACATCCAATGTCCATGGTCATGAAACCGTGACCATCTATTCATCAACGAGCTAGTCAACTAGAGGCTCACTAGGGACATCTTATGGTTTATGTATTCACACATGTATTACGGTTTCCAGTTAACACAATTATAGCATGAACAATAGACAATTATCATGAACAAGGAAATACAATAATAACCATTTTATTATTGCCTCTAGGGTATATTTCCAACAGTCTCCCACTTGCACTAGAGTCAATAATCTAGTTACATTGTGATGAATCGAACACCCATAGCATTCTGGTGTTGATCATGTTTTGCTCGTGAGAGAGGTTTAGTCAACGGATCTGCTACATTCAGATTCGTATGCACTTTACAAATATCTATATCTCCCTCCTGAATGTAATCACGGATGGAGTTGAAGCGGCGCTTGATGTGTCTTGTCTTCTTGTGAAACCTGGTCTCCTTCGCAAGGGAAATAGCTCCAGTGTTGTCACGGAATAGAGTCATCGGGCCCGACGCACTTGGAATTACTCCTAGGTCGGTGATGAACTCCTTCATCGAGACTCCTTCCTTTGCTGCTTCTGAAGCAGCTATGTACTCCGCTTCACATGTAGATGCCGCCACGATGCTTTGCTTGCTGCTGCACCAGCTGACTGCCCCTCCATTCAAAATATACACGTATCCAGTTTGCGACTTGGAGTCGTCCGGATCTGTGTCGAAGCTAGCATCAACGTAACCCTTTACGATGAGCTCTTCGGCACCTCCATATACAAGAAACATGTCCTTTGTCCTTTTCCGGTACTTCAGGATATTCTTGACCGCTGTCCAGTGTTCCGCTCCGGGATCACTTTGGTACCTCCCTACCAAACTTATGGCAAGGTTCACATTAGGTCTGGTACACAGCATGGCATACATAATAGAGCCTATGGCTGAAGCATAGGGGATGACACTCATCTCTTCTCTATCCTTTGTCGTGGTCGGGCATTGAGTCGTACTCAATCTCACACCCTATAACACAGGCAAGAACCCCTTCTTGGACTGATCCATACTGAACTTCTTCAATATCTTTTCAAGGTATGTGCTTTGCGAAAGACCTATGAGGCGTCTCGATCTAGCTCTATAGATCTTAATACCTAATATGTAAGCAGCTGCTCCAAGGTCCTTCATTGAAAAACACTTATTCAAGTAGGCCTTTACACTTTCCAAGAGTTCTATATCATTTCCCATTATCAGTATGTCATCCACATATAATACGAGAAATGCTACAGAGCTCCCACTCACTTTCTTGTAAATACAGGGTTCTCCATAAACCTGTACAAACCCAAACGCTTTAATCACCTCATTAAAACGAATGTTCCAACTCCGAGATGCTTGCACCAGCCCATAGATGGAGCGCTAGAGCTTGCATACTTTGTTAGCATCTTTAGGATCGACAAAACCTTCTGGCTGCATCATACACAGTTCTTCCTTAAGGAAGCCATTAAGGAATGCCGTTTTGACGTCCATTTGCCAGATCTCATAATCATAAAATGTGGCAATTGCTAACATGATTCAGACAGACTTTAGCATTGCTACGGGTGAGAAAGTCTCATCGTAGTCAACTCCTTGAACTTGTCTATAACCCTTAGCGACAAGCCGAGCCTTATAGACGGTCACATTACCATCCGCATCAGTCTTCTTCTTAAAGATCCATTTATTTTCAATGGCTCGCTTATTATCAGGCAAGTCCACCAAAGTCCACACTTTTTTCTCATACATGGATCCTATCTCCGATTTCATGGCTTCAAGCCATTTGTTGGAATCCGGGCCCGCCATCGCTTCTTCATAGTTCGAAGGTTCACCGTTGTCTAACAACATGATCTCCAGGACAGGGTTACCGTACCACTCTGGTGCGGAACGTGTCCTAGTGGACGTTCGACATGATCATCATCATTAACTTCCTCTCTAGCCGGTGTAGGTTCCACAGAAACAACTTCCTGTGCTGCGCTACTCTCCGGTTCGAGTGGAGGTACAATTACCTCATCAAGTTCTATTTTCCTCCCACTTACTTCTTTCGAGAGAAACTCTTTCTCGAGAAAGGATCCATTCTTGGCAACAAAGACTTTGCCCTCGGATCGTAGGTAGAAGGTATACCCAATAGTCTCTTTGGGATATCCTATGAAGACGCACTTTTCCGCTTTGGGTTCGAGCTTCTCAGGTTGAAGTTTCTTCACATAAGCATCGCATCCCCAAACTTTTAGAAACGACATCTTAGGTTTCTTTCCAAACCATAATTCATATGGTTTCGTCTCAACGGATTTTGACGGTTCCCTATTTAAAGTGAATGCGGCAGTCTCTAATGCATATCCCCAAAATGATAGCGGTAAGTCGGTAAGAGACATCATAGATCGCACCATATCCAATAGAGTGCGATTACGATGTTCAGACACACCATTCCGCTGTGTGCCAAGCGGCGTGAGTTGTGAAACAATTCCACATTTCCTTAGGTGCGTGCCAAACTCGTGACTTAAATATTCTCGCAGCGATCAGATCGTAGGGACTTTATTTTTCTGTCACGTTGATTCTCTACCTCACTCTGAAATTCCTTGAACCTTTCAAAGGTTTCAGACTTGTGTTTCATTAAGTAGACATACTCATATTATCTCAAGTCATCAGTGAGGGTGAGAACATAACGGTAGCCTCCACGAGCCTCGACACTCATTGGACCGCATACATCGGTATGTATTATTTCCAACAAGTCAGTTGCTCGCTCCATTGTTCCAGAGAACGGAGTCTTGGTCATCTTGCCCATGAGGCATGGTTCGCACGTGTCAAATGATTTGAAATCAAGCGACTCCAAAAGTCCATCAGCATGGAGTTTCTTCATGCGTTTGACACCAATATGACCAAGGCGGCAGTGCCACATGTAAGTGGGACTATCGTTGTCAACCTTACACTTTTTGGTACTCACACTATGGACATGTGTAACATCACGTTCGAGATTCATCAAAAATAAACCATTGACCAGCGGGGCATGACCATAAACATTTCTCTCATATAAATAGAACAACCATTATTCTCAGATTTAAATGAGTAGCCATCTCGCATCAAGTGAGATCCAGATACAATGTTCATGCTCAAAGCTGGTACTAAATAACAATTATTAAGGTTTAACACTAATCCCGAAGGTAGATGTAGAGGTAGCGTGCCGACGGAGATCACATCGACCTTGGAACCATTCCCGACGCGCATTGTCACCTCGTCCTTTGCCAGCCTCCGCTTATTCCGTAGCTCCTGCTTGGAGTTACAAATGTGAGCAACTGCACTGGTATCAAATACCCAAGAGCTACTACGAGCGCTGGTTAGGTACACATCAATAACAAGTATATCACATATACCTTTAATGTTGCCGTCCTTCTTATCCACTAAGTACTTGGGGCAGTTCCGCTTCCAGTGACCGGTACCCTTGCAATAAAAACACTCAGTCTCCGGCTTGGGTCCATTCTCGTTCTTCTTCTTCTCGGCAACTTTCTTACCGGGTGCGGCAACAGCTTTGCCGTCCTTCTTGAAGTTCTTCTTGCCCTTGCCTTTCTTGAAACTAGTGGTCTTATTCACCATCAACACTTGATGCTCCTTTTTGATCTCGACCTCCGCTGATTTCAGCATCGAGTACAACTTAGGAATGGACTTCTCCATCCCCTGCATGTTGTAGTTCATCACAAAGCTTTTGTAGCTAGGTGGAAGTGACTGGAGGATTTTGTCAATGACTGAGTCATCCGGGAGATTAACTCCCAGCTGAGTCAAGCGGTTGTGTAGCCCAGACATCTTGAGGATGTGCTCACTGACAGAACTATTCTCCTCCATCTTATAGCTGAAGAACTTGTCGGAGACGTCATATCTCTCGACCCGGGCATGAGCTTGGAAAACCAGTTTCAGCTCTTGGAACATCTCATATGCTCCGTGTTGCTTAAAACGCTTTTGGATCCCCGGTTCTAAACTGTAAAGCATGCCGCACTGAACAAGGGAGTAATCATCGCAGCGAGAATGCCAAGCATTCGCAACGTCTTGCTCTGCTGGGAGAAGGGGTGGGTCACCTAGTGGTGCATCAAGGACATACAATTTCTTGGAAGCTATGAGGATGATCCTCAAGCCACGGACCCAGTCCGCATAGTTGCTTCCATCATCTTTCAGCTTGGTTTTCTCTAGGAACGCGTTGAAATTGAGGGTGACATTCGCGTTGGCCATTGGATCTACAATATAGATTGTAAAGATAATTTTAGACTAAGTTCATGATAATTAAGTTCACATAATCAAATTATTTAATGAACTCCCACTTAGATAGACATCTCTCTAGTCATCCAAGTGACACATGATCCATGTCAACTAGCCCGTGTCCGATCATCACGTGAGACGGACTAGTCATCCATGGTGAACATCTCCATGTTGATCGTATCTTCTATACGACTCATGTTCAACCTTTTGGTCTTCCGTGTTCCGAGGCCATTTCTGTACATGCTAGGCTCGTCAAGCCAACCTAAGTGTTCCGCGTGTGTAAATATGGCTTACACCCGTTGTATGCGAACGTTAGAGCCTATCACACCCGATCATCACGTGGTGCTTCGGAACAACGATCCTTAGCAACGGTGCACAGTTAGGGTGAACACTTTTCTTTAAATTTTATTGAGAGATCATCTTATTTACTACCGTCGGTCTAAGCAAATAAGATGTAAACATGATAAACATCACATGCAATCAATATAGTGACATGATATGGCCAATATCATCTTGCTCCTTTGATCTCCATCTTCGGGGCACCATGATCATCACTGTCACCGGCACGACACCATGATCTCCATCATCATGATCTCCATCAATGTGTCTTCATGAAGTTGTCTCGCCAACTATTACTTCTACTACTATGGCTAACGTTTAGCAATAAAGTAAAGTAATTACATGGCGTTTATGATTGACACGCAGGTCATACAATAAAATAAGACAACTCCTATGGCTCCTGCCGGTTGTCATACTCATCGACATGCAAGTCGTGAATCCTATTACAAGAACATGATCAATCTCATACATCACAATGCATCACATCACATCCTTTGGCCATATCACATCACAAGGCATATGCTGCAAAAACAAGTTAGACGTCCTCTAATTTGTAGTTGCAAGTTTTTACGTGGCTGCTATAGGTTACTAGCAAGAATATTTCTTACCTATGCCAAAACCACAAAGTGATATGCCAATTGCTATTTACCCTTCATAAGGACCCTTTTCATTGAATCCAATCCGACTAAGGTGGGAGAGACAGACACCCGCTAGCCACCTTATGCAACAAGTGCATGTCAGGCGGTGGAACCAGTCTCACGTAAGCATACGTGTAAAGTCAGTCCGGGCCGCTTCATCCCACAATACCGCCGAATCAAGATAAGACTAGTAGTGGTAAGCGAATTAACAAAATCGACGCCCACAACTGCTTTGTGTTCTACTCATGCATAGATTCTACGCATAGACCTAGCTCATGATGCCACTGTTGGGAGACGTAGTAGTAAATCAAAATTTTCCTACCTATCACCAAGATCTATCCATGAAGAAACCAGCAACGAGTGGGGAGAGATTGCATCTTCATACCTTTGAAGATCGCTAAGCGGAAGCGTTACAAGAACGCGGTTGGTGGAGTCGTACTCGCAGCGATTCAGATCGTGGTGGATTCCGATCTAAGCGCCGAACAACGGCGCCTCCGCGTTCAACACACGTGCAGCCCGGTGACGTCTCCTATGCCTTGATCTAGCAAGGAGGAAGGAGAGGTTGGGGAAGAGCTCCAACAGCAGCACGACGGCGTGGTGGTGGTGGAGTAGCAAGGTATTCCGGCAGGGCTTCGCCTAAGCGTTGTGGAGGAGGAAGAAGAGAGGTAGGGCTTTGCCGTGAGAGAGAGAGTTCAGATCTGTTCTCAAAGGCCAAAACCTCAAGTATATATAGGAGGAGGGAGAGGGATGGCTGCCTTGGCCCCTCCTCCAAAGAGGAGGGCTTCGGCCGAAGTGGGGATAGAGTCCACCTCCCACAAGGGAGGTGGATCTCCTCTTTTAAAACCCTTTGCCCTTTATCTCTAGATCTCCAGCCGCATGGGCCTTTAGAGAAGGTATTGGCCAGCCCAAAAGGGCTAGCACACCTCCTCTAAGGGCCCATGGAGTCCTATGGTCGTCACACCCCCTCCCGGGGGTCCTCCGGCACCCTCCCGGCACTCCCGGTACACTACCGATGAGCCCGAAAACTTTCCGGTGACCAAAACTGGACTTCCTATATATCAATCTTTACCTTCAGACCATTCCGGAGATCCTCGTGACGTCCGGGATCTCGTACGAGACTCGGAACAACCTTTGGTAATCACGTATACCATTTCCCTATAACCCTAGCGTCATCGAACCTTAAGTGTGTAGACCCTACGGGTTCGGGAGACACGTAGACATGACCGAGACACCTCTCCGGTCAATAACCAACAGCGGGATATGGATACCCATGTTGGCTCCCACATGCTCCACGATGATCTCATCGGATGAAGCACGATGTCGGGGATTCAATCAATCCCGTATACAATTCCCTTTGTCTATCGGTATGATACTTGCGCGAGATTCGATCGTCGGTATCTCCATACCTTGTACAATCTCGTTATCGGCAAGTCTCTTTACTCATTCCATAATACATCATCCCGTGGCTAACTCCTTACTCACATTGAGCTCATTATGATGATGTCTTACCGACTGGGCCTAGAGATACCTCTCCGTCACACGGAGTGACAAATCCCAGTCTCGATTCGTGCCAACCCAATAGACACTTTCAGAGATACCCGTAGTGCACCTTTATAGCCACCCAGTTACGTTGTGACGTTTGGCACACCCAAAGCATTCCTACAGTATCCAGGAGTTGCACAATCTCATGGTCTAAGGAAATGATACTTGACATTGAAAAGCTTTAGCAAACGAACTACAAGATCTTGTGCTAGGCTTAGGATTGGGTCTTGTCCATCACATCATTCTCCTAATGATGTGATCCCGTTATCAACGACATCCAATGTCCATGGTCATGAAACCGTGACCATCTATTGATCAACGAGCTAGTCAACTAGAGGCTCACTAGGGACATCTTATGGTCTATGTATTCACACATGTATTACGGTTTCCAGTTAACACAATTATAGCATGAACAATAGAAAATTATCATGAACAAGGAAATACAATAATAACCATTTTATTATTGCCTCTAGGGAATATTTCCAACACAGACATGGTAGGATGAGCAGTAAATTTGCATGGTCCTTCATGGGAGGAACTTGTGAATGATTATGGTCTCCGCCATCGTGACATGATGACTGTTATGCTTGAGCACTATGGAACTTATATAAGTGTCGAATTTCATCAGGATGGTGTTATGTTGTTTCCTTTACTCCGTGTTGGTAAGTTATTTGTTTTACTGATTTTCAGTTTTGTTTCAGCTTATACGTTTTGCTGTTCTGCTCAGTTTGTGAAATTATTTTTTGTAGCTCTTGAGGATCTGAGTGAAACTCAGAGGGAAGTTGTTGACAGCTGTTTTTATAGTCGTGGTGTCACTCTGAATTATCATCAAATGTATGTCATGTCGCGACAGCTCTTTGATGACAACTACATACTGTGTACTCCTTTTGTTCATAGGATGGATCGCATGAATGTTATTTCTCAACATATGGTAAGCTTTGGTTTCGGGTTTTTATTATTTATTTGTTCTTTGCTGTATTCTAACGTTTTAAATTTGTAAGATGAATATCATATAACTTGCTTGTTTTTGTTAGGTTATTCCTACCATGGTTGTGAGGGGTTTGAAGGAATTTGTGTCAATTCCTAGGACTGGTTCTTTAACTCTTGAAATTACTTTGGATTCTGAAGATGAGGATATATTTGTGAGCATTTCTTGTTCCTACTTCATTGGCCTAGGTGATAGAATGGTGTTGAAGAAGGAAGGTTTCGGTAATTTTCTGCTAGCATCGTCTATTGAAGTCAACAATTTGGTGCTCATAACCTTCAAACAACGTGAACAGGAGCTAGCTGTTGTTTTCAGCTATCTGCCACAGTGATCGTATTGTCTCATCCTACTATTCCCCTTTTTATTTTCCCGCCATACTATCCCGCCATTTTTTCCTTCCATACTCTGCCACCACCTTTTTTCCACCATTCTCTCCTGCCACTTTCCTTCCCGCCATTCTCTCCCGCCATTATCTTTCCCGCCTTTCGCTCCCGCCATTCTCTCCTGCCATTATATTTCCCGCCTTTCTCTCCCGCCATTCTCTCCCGCCATTATCTTTCCCGCCTTTCTCTCCTGCCAATTTCTTTTCTGCCTGTCTCTATCGCCATCTTCCCTTGTGAACCTATATAACCACATCCACAGTAAGGAGGGTCAGCAGGCCCTTCCTTTCCCTTTCGCTTCGCCATCCTTCCGCTCCCGCCATCCTTTCATGGAGATGTCTCATCCTCCTCATCCTCACTATCCTTTTGATAATATTTTTCACTATGGTATGTCCGATCGTCTTCTCCATCTAGCTGCCAATTTCAAGATGAATGATAGAGTAGTTCCATGGGAGGAACTCATTAGTAGTGACTTCATAATGAATGAGTTGGCTCACTCATTAGCTAGGAGTGGGTGGCCTCCTAGGACTTTTGAGGAGATGTGGAAAGAACTTCTCAGGTTGCATGCCAGATGGCAAAAGCAACTGCACAAGGGTGAAGCTTACCTCAGGATTGTTGTGAATAATTCAGGTTTATGGTCAGCAGAAAGTGAGGACAAAGACGACCTCTTCATGCCGAGCACCAAGGTGAAGAGTTCTACATCGACGAAGGTGAAGAGTTCTACATCAACGAAGGGGAAGAGTTCTGCATCGACGGAGGATGAAGACGACATCTTCATGCTGAGTACCAAGGTCAAGACGACCGCATCGTCGAAGGGAAAGAGTTGTGCATCAACAAAGGGCAAGAGATCTGCATCGACGGGGGATGATGATGATGCATTCATGTAGTACTGTTTTCTATAGTGGTGTTTTCTGTAGTGTTATTTAATTCAGTTGTAACATTTAATTCAGTTCTACTATTTAATTCAGTTGTAATGTTTAATTCAGTTGTACTGTTTAATTCAGTTGTAACGTTTAATTCAGTTGTAACATTTAATTCAGTTGTACTGTTTAATTCATTTGGATGCATTTAGTTTGCAGTACTAGTGTTGTCTCTCTAAACCAAATGACTACTGAAATAGAACATGAATATGTCTCATACATGAATATGTTCCATACATAAAATAGACATATGTCTCATACATAAATAGATAGTCATGTCTCATACGTAGATAACCATATCACTGCTGGGGACGATGATGAATCTTTGGCTTCCTCGGACGTGGACTGGAAGGCGATAAGCGCCGAGGTGGTGGACGAGTGTCAGGATGTCCACGACCATAGACCACCTCGTCCGTCGGTGTCTGTGCCTCCTACGTCGATGGTGGTGGTGGAGTGGCAAGAACTTTCTCTGAGATATCGTAGGTGCATGCACCACGGTCATCGTCCTCGCCGTCGCCGGGTATGTATGAACCAGGACCAGTAAACACATGTGACCGAACTGAAGTCATGAACGGTTGTGACTGGTTGCCGACTGCGGTAAAGTAAAACTTGTAAAGAATGATTTATGAGGCTACAATTTTTAAAACAATGTACAAAGTAAAGTTACCTAGGTCCATATGATGAATCCAAGAAGGGTCCCCGGGTTGTGAAGGAGGTGGCTGCTGGTAGAAATAGCCCCCGGGTGTTGAAGGAGGTGGCTGCTGGTAGAAATAGCCCCTGGGTTGTGAAGGAGGTGTCTGCTGCTAGGAAGAGATACCTGGCTGCGAAGGAGGTGCCCGCTGCCAGGAGGAGCTCCCTGGCTGCGAAGGAGGTGCCTGCTGCCAGGAGGAGCTCCCTGGTTGTGAAGGTCGAGGTTCCAAACGCTGCAGAGAGGGGCGTGGCGAACGATGTGCTTCATGAGTGTTAACAACACCCGAAGATTGTCTACATGTAATAGCTGCGACGATCCCGCGTATCTTTGCTTGAAGACTCTTCAACCTTGTTACTGCATCTCGCGGTGGGATATTTTCTCCTCTCTCAAAGCAGTCCAAAGCGGTAACCTCCTCTAGTGCCTGAGATGACAATTCACCCTGTACACAGAAAGTTAACCAATTGTACATGTTCAGGTTAAGGGAAAATGTAGCATGTGAGAAAAACTAAGGACATACCGCGTGGTGTCTGGTTCCCACAACTGAGGCAGTTGGGAACAGATCGCTGGCGAGAGAAACTGGGATATGATCCGGAGCAGATGATGGAACCAAGTAGATCCTCGTGCTCTGTCTGTAACGTTGTAGATATAATCCAAACTTGTCCTAGTCGAAGGCACGAACTTCATCCCAGATATTTGTCAGGGCAGTAGTCCATTCGTCGAGGTAAGGCCTGATGTCGCAAAACCAAGATTCCTGGGACTTGTTTCGTCCGACGCGACTGTACCTGAGATTGTAATGCACGTTACATGATTAGCTATAAGCCGAATGCAGAGCTGAGAACTAAAGTAGTATTACTTACTTGTGCACGTGATCTGGTAAGTGTGAAATAACAGGAATGTCAGGCTCTTGGCATAGACCGAACCGTCTCATCACCCTATTAATAGCCATCTCCTCAACCATCACGTCGAACACCAACTTGGCCTTGGTCATCCAATAATGCCGATTTCTAGTGCAGAATCCAGAAATCCCACCTAGGTACCTTTCTGAAATAGCCTTATGGGTGTATGGCTCCCATATAACTTTATCCTCGTGCAAACTATCAAACTACACCGTGAAGGAGGGGTAGCAGCCCCTCACCTGGCTAGGCGCAAACTGTCTCTGAGCATGACAACAAACATTAGTACATAATATTGAATAGCAAGAAATAAACATTAGTAATTCATATTGTTACTAATTATGAAAATACCTCTGTGTGTGCCCAAACAGATCCCATAGTAGGCAAGTCACCGATAGAAGGCACGTAATGTCCAGCCATGTCCTCATTACCAAAAGGTTTGTCAACGCTGACGTAGGGTCAACCAATAGGGAATCTCTCATATGACCAAAGCTGCAACAATAGTGGACATCTGACATGACCAGATTTTCTAGACTTCAACTGGCAAGCTTTGCACATGCCTCTATACGTAGCTGCTAACACAGCAGAACCAAAACTCCTCTACACAATGTTCTCCGGGGAACGTGCGTTAGCTATCTCTCATGCAACACCGATGAGTCGTGCATCTATAGTGGTCACGTGGTTCTCTGTGAACATCATCTTGCCGAACAACCACATAATATATGCCTCTAGGGACCAGTCAATCTTTGCCTCTGACAACTGAACAGTGGGATATCCTAAGGCGACAATCTGAAACTAGCTCAACCACCTGAAAAGAGGCCCGTGCCGATCGTTGTCTAGCGCCGTGGTAGTTGACACCGCAGCCAGAAAACGGGCATGCATAAATGCTAGCCAACCAGTTTCTACCTCTAATGGTCCTATGGTAGCATCGGCCAGAGGTAATCCCAACAAGTAAGACACATCCTGTAAAGTAGGAGCCATCTCTCCCCAGGGAAAGTGAAACGTATGTGTCTCTGGTCTCCATCTATCTACTAAGCAGGTAAGGAGTGACCCGTCATAAGAGAATCGTGATACTTGCCTCTTGTGCAACTGCATTGGTTCACCCGTGTCATCCAAGTCTAGGTGATCAACCCACTCATCCAATGTACCCTCAACCAGCTGTGCCAAGGATAGAAGTCCAGCCCAACTTAACCTACAAAATAATTAGAATGTAGCTTACAATTAGCGTCTATCAAAATGATGTCAAACATAGTTAGTGATTATACCGACACATACCTATCAACCCATGTAGGGTGTATCATCCAGATAGACTTTGGGGTGCGAGGGATCAACACGTCTAAGTTCGTGTCCGATTCCGTAAGTGCGCCTCGGTGCCCTCTATCGATATTACCATTAAGCAACGGATACGAAGCCATATCTGCAATTAGAACATAGTCCACACATATTACAGGTTTAAACATAGTCCAAACTTATTACAAAATAAAACATAGGTGTTTGCATATTACAGATAAAAACATAGTCCTCACATATTACACATTAAAACATAGTCCCACATATTACACATTAAAACATAGTGCACACATATTACAAATAAAAACATAGTCCCACATATTACACATTAAAAACATAGTGCACACATATTACAAATAAAAACATAGTCCGACATATTACAAATTAAAACATAGTCCCACACATTATGTAGCTTCTAAGTTATTCATTCCTCGTTCGCCCCTTCGGCCTCGACTGCCACGTCCACCACGACTGCCAGGACCTCCTCTTGCAACTGTTGTTGCAGTCGTCGATGTGGAAGCACTCGTTGATGTGGAAGCACCGTCTTTCTTCGGGTCGGGACAATATTTCATCCTATGCCCATAAGCTGCGTAGAGCAAACATTGTCTGGTTGCTCCACCAGCTGCAGATTGGTCCATATTGTTCCGGATGCGCTTTACCTTACGCCTACCCTTGCTAGTTCGCCGTAGTCCAGGATCCGGGATGTATACTCTATCACCATCGTTTACCTTGTTGAAATTGCCGACGACTCTAAACCCTGTCATATCACCTGTCCAGACATTGAGTACTGCCTCTTTTGAATAGTACGAAGACACGAAGGAGATAGCGTCCAACTAAATCTGGCCACAGGCAGCCAACACATGTGAGCAAGGCAGGTGCAATAACTACGGTTTGTTGCATGTACACTCACAAGTTGGATAAAATTTTGCTCCCATTTTAACCTCGTGCGTCTTCACCTCATTTGCAGAACCAAAACCATCAGTAGAAAGCTGAATCTCATACCTCCTTTCCTGATTACCTATGAGTGTGACAGTGTGCATTTTTGCTTTCTTTATCTGCTCAGCCATGTACTCCATGACACGGCTACAATAAGGAGTGTTCTGATTATCTGCAATATGCTTCTTTGCTAACTCGTGCCTTTCTCTGAAATATCTCAAAGTGCCATGGAATACACCCTCCACAATAGCTATTAGTGGAAATGCTCTATTCCATCTGAGTACAAAGTTATAGATCTCTGCAAGATTGGTTGTCATGTGGCCATACCTAGCTCCATGGGTGTCATGCAACAAAGACCAATTCACTGGAGGCTCTTTCTCTATCCACTCAGAAAAATTCTTTATTGCCCTGCCCTTCTTTCTCTTCGTATTAGGAGGGTCAATTGCTGGCAAGTCACAAAGACCAACTGGCTCCTCAAGCTCCGCGATAAGTGCTGTTAATTTAATTTGGTCTTTTTCCATTTTCTTCCTAGAAAGGACCTGCTTCTTAGTGAACTTATCTAGTTTTGACCAAATAAAATCGTATTTGCGCTGTTGGTTGTGCTTGCATAAATTTTTGAACAAGTTCATCAACCATTTGTTCTTGAACTATGTGAAAAAAATTGCACCCAGATGGCGCATGCACCACCGGCTTTGCAAGTCCTTCCATGGTGTTGGCTCGTCAACAGTTCGATTACTCAGTGTCTTCACGGCCTTCAATATACCAAGATGTCTATCATGAATGAGACACACATTTGTTCGGTCCTTCATGATCGCAATTTTAACTTGCCGGAAGAACCATACCCAGCTCGGAAAGTTCTCACCCTCCACAAATGCCATGGCTAGTGGGATGATTTGGTTGTTCCCGTCCACACCAATAGCAATCAGGATTTGCCCTTTGTACTGACCAGTCAGGAATGTACCATCCACAAACATCACAGGAGGACAATGCTGGAAAGCTTCGATGGACATACCAAAGAGAAGAATACTCGTTTCAACACCTTGTAATCTGGTATACTATCCAACCTCGTGTGTTGTATGCTAACCTAAGTGTCGGGCTTCCTCTCCTTCAGTATGTCAAGGAGACGGACAACATTATCATATGAGTCGAAGAACGTCCCAAACCTTTCCTTCGTAGCCTTCTGCTTAGCCCTCCAAGCCTTCCCATATGGAATGTCATAATTCCATCTGACCTTCACTACTGTCTGGATGTGTTTTGCTTCCATATCTTTCTTCTTCCACTATCTCATTATACATGAGTTGCGCTATGAGAGTTGAAGTAAGGTTTGGATGACAAACCAACATGTTTTTCCTCACACAATTATGCGGGACAACATTTGTGACAACCCAGTGGATGTTATACTTTGGCACGTGGCCATGCACCTTCGCAGGACAACCTGATTCAACACACTTCACGGTATATTTCGTTGGACTAGATATGTGTGTCTGGAAAACCCTCTGCGTAGACATAGCTCACTTTATCACCGCATACTTCATTTTTTTATTTGTATCAAACATAGCCCCGATCTGGACTTGGTTCAGATTATATTGCCATGGAGTCTCATGGCCATCGTTGACAGTTAAGCCGGCGGATATGTCCTGCTCCCATGCAGCAGGAATCAGTACCTCCTCCTCATCCTCGGAATTTTCAGAATCAAGATCCTCTGCAGTCCCATCCTCGTCCTCTTCCTTCATCACCCTCTGCATTTCATCGCCTTCCTCATCCCCATCAGCAACACCAAAGGCAGCTAATACTATCGACTGAATACTCTGCCCAGTAGCATGACCACTAACATTGTGTGGCACATAATCTGACTCTTTCTCGGCTTGGCTAGCATTCACATCCGGTGGCTATGACCCGGATACATAAATCTCATTAGCCACTTGACTACTTTGGCCTGGTTCATACCCCACGTTGGGTGGTACGATATTCTCCTCCTTCGCCACTGGTTGCACTAGGGCATACAGATGGATTCTTCGGTCTCTGGAACGACTTAACAGGGACAACCAATGTTGGCTCCTATCTATCGGAATCAACTCCCACTTGACATTTTTACAGGATTTGGTCGACAATGCATGAATACTGACGGAACAAACTTCAGGATCTAGGCCAAAACCAGTAGTCAACCAGTGCTTCAACTGCCTAATGTCCAGTCTGTCCGGGTCTGAAAGTGTCATCTCGTCTTTTTTAAACTCGCTAAGATCAACCCCCAACTCATTACATTGAACATTAAGGGCCGTAATACACAGTGAAATTTACGTATTCAGACATTTTTTCACCTGTCAGACATTGCCAGCTTCTCATTATTCGCAACGAACAAATCTACACTAAAATAAACATACACTAAAATATACCTACGTATACTAAATAAACCTACACTAAAATGAACTTCACTAAAATAAACCTACACTAAAATATACTCACGTACACTAAATAAAACCTACACTAATATGACTACACTAACTAAACCTACACTATTAACACATACACTAAAATCACTACACTAAAACTAACCTAAACTAATTTACGTACATTAAAAAAACTAACCTAACTAACAGAAAAATGTATACCTTCAACGCGTGTGTGCCCTTCTTCTTCCTCTCCACCTTCTTCTTTCTCACCACTCCACCTTCTCACCATTCACACCTCCACCACCCCACCATGTCTCCTCTAAACGAACAACACTACCCCATTGCAAAAAATGAGACCGTACGATGGGGGAGACGGACACGATCTATTGTTTCAGTGATGGATTGAAACGGAAAATGGGTGGATGTAGAAGGAGATCAAGGGGGGAGGGGATTTTCGGTCAAAACAAAGGATGGAGAGAAGGAACGAGCAGGCAGGGAGGAGGAAGAAGAGGGAGCCGACGTCGGGCCTTATCCAGGGGCTCTTCGGCCTCCTGGCGGCCGACGGGCCCTCTTTGGCTTGACGTGGGCCGACGGCCACGTCTTCAGGCTCCCTTAGGCCGATGGGCCCTCTTCGACCGAAACAAAGCCGACCAGTCCCCGTCGGCCCAGCTGAGGCCGATGGGGTGATATTTTTGTTTTTAGAAAAATGGGCGTACTTTATTCGAATTTGGTACATTTTTTGTACTACTTTTGAAAAAAATTCCCATTGCTATACATAGACTAAGCCCCCTTTTTTTCAGGGGTCACATCGCCTAAGCATCGGCTCTGGCGAACGGCGGCGACTCGCCTCAGTGGGCGGCCCAGTAAGGCCTTGTACAATGCTATAGATGCTCAAGGATATATTTATAAGAATAAATCGGTTTTTTAAGTACCAGTGTCTATTTTTACAGGAGAGAGTCTAATTAAATGTTTATCATGTATAAATAAGCATTGATGCTTAAGAAAAGCATGATTTATTTCTCTAAGCATTTTCCTAAGTACCTTGCATTGTATAAGGCCTAAAGCAGGTTTGAGAAGCCTGCATCAACTGGTTTAGACTGGTTTTGAGAATCTTCTGTTTTTTGCTTTTTAGTACATAAACATTTTATTTTCAATACACGTTCTACTTCTTTGTATACATGTGGAACATTTTTTTGATATGTTGAACACGAATACATGTTTTAAATATTTTTGGATGCATGTTAAAAATTTACAAGTACACAGGATTTTTTTCCTGAATGTTATCGAACATTTTATTAAATTACATTAAATTGTGTAGTTTTTTTTCTCAGACTTCATGAACTATTTTAAGAACACTTGAATATTTTCTTAAAATGTGACCAGACATTATTTGACCGGTACAAAACATTTTTTTGAGTTACAAAAACATTTTTATAAATTGTATGAACATATATAAAATATCACGACCATTCTCTAAATGTCATTTTTTTAGAATAATAGATATATTTTTAAATAATTACATGAATTTTCTTTTACAGTATCTTACCCTTTTTTAAATACATGATGGATGTGTAGGTAAATTAATTTTGATATTTTTTCTACCGTATTCTGAAATGCAAACAAACTAAAGAAAAAAGTACATAACTAGAAAACGAATGAAACTAACAAATGTAACACTAGGCCAACCCACCATACACCCTGTTTCTATGTGCCGAGCCTACCATTTCTCATCTCACAACTTTGTTGCTTTTTCTTGTTTGGTATTAGGTCCACTATGAGTCGGGACAAAATTATGGACCTAAAGGCAAGTTCTATAGGATGGCAGTTCGACCTGCAATGTTGTACGACGCTGAGTGTTGGCCAACTAAAGGCGACACGTGCAACAGTTGGGTGTGCCGGAGATGCGCATGTTGAGATGGATGTGTGGCCACACAAAGAAGGACCGCATCCGGAATGATGATATACGAGATAGAGTTGGGGTAGGGCCAATTGAACAGAAGCTTGTCCAACATCGTCCGAGATGGTTTGAGCATATTCAACGCAGGCCTCCAGAAGACCCAGTGCACAACGGACGGCTAAAAACATGTGATAATGTCAAAAGAAGCCGAGGTAGACCAAACTTAACATGGGAAGAGTCGGTAAAGAGAGATTTGAAGGATTGCAGCATCACCAAAGAAATAGCCATGGACAGGGGTGCGTGGAAGCTTGCTATCCATGTGCCAGAAACCATGAGTTGGTCGCGAGATCTTATGGGTTTCACCTTTAGAACCCCAACTTCTTGTTGTTGTTGTTGTTGTTGTTTGTTGTTGTTGTTGTTGTTGTTGTCGTTGTTGTTATCGTTATTGTTGTTGTTGTTGTTGTAGTTGTTATTGTTGTTGTTGTTGTTCTTGTTTTTGTTATTGGTGTCGTTGTGTTGTCATGTTGTGTTTGGTTGTGGTTGTGGTGTGTTGTTGTGTGTTGTCGTTGTCGTTGTCGTTGTCGTTGTTGTCGTTGTGGTTGTGTGTGTTGTTGTTGTTGTTGTTGTTGTGTTGTTGTTGTTGTTGTGTTGTTGTTGTTGTGTTGTTGTTGTTGTTGTTGTTGTTGTTGTTGTGTTGTTGTTGTTGTGTTGTTGTTGTTGTTGTGTGTGTTGTTGTTGTTGTTGTTGTTGTTCTGTTGTTGTTGTTGTTGTGTTGTTGTTTTGTTGTTGTTTTGTCGTTGTCGTTGTTGTCGTTGTTGTCGTTGTTGTCGTTGTTGAAGTCGTTGTTGTTTTGTTGTTGTTGTCGTTGTTGTTGTCGTTGTTGTTGTTGTCATTGTTGTTGTCGTTGTCGTTGTCGTCGTTGTTGTTGTCGTTGTTGTCGTTGTTGTTGTTGTCGTTGTTGTTGTTGTTGTCGTTGTTGTCGTTGTCGTTGTTGTCGTTGTTGTTGTTGTCGTTGTCGTTGTTGTCGTTGTTGTCGTTGTGTTGTTGTTGTGTTGTTGTTGTTGTCGTCGTTGTGTTGTTGTTGTCAATTTTTTGTTGTCATGTTGTCGTTGTCGTTGTTGTTGATGTTGTGTTCTGTCGTCGTTGTCGTTGTCGTTGTCGTCGTAGTCGTCGTCGTTGTGTGTTGTTGTTGTTGTTGTTGTTGTTGTTGTTGTTGTGTTGTGTCGTCGTCGTGTGTTGTTGTTGTTGTTGTTGTTGTGTTGTGTCGTTGTTGTTGTTGCGTTGTCGCTGTTGTTGTTGTCGTCGTTGTTGTTGTCGTCGTTGTTTTTGTTGTTGTCGTTGTTGTTTTCGTCGTTGTCGTTGTTGTCATCGTCGTCGTTGTTGTTGTTGTTGTGTTGTTGTTGTTGTGTTGTTGTGTTGTTGTT
>JAAAWK010000179.1:0-26501 GCA_022496015.1 Hordeum marinum | reverse complement strand
AAAACCTGGCGGCATTGCCACCCCTAGGTCCCCTGTCTCGTCTATACTTGATATTGTTGACCGAATGGATCTACCCCTTTGACTTTCACCGGACGGGGTTGACCGAGGGACATTTTCACCTAGCTATGATAGGCCACCCATAGCAACATCTTAGCATAAGGTCCGGGCCCAAGCCACCGTAAGATTCCCTCTATACCGACTCGATGCAAAAGTTTCCCAACGTTAGAGGGCCCAGGGCAAGACCTGGCGGCATTGACACCCATCAGGTCCCCCATCCCGTCTAACCCTGATACTGTTAACCGAACGGATCTACCCCTTTGACTTTCACCGGACGGGGTTTGACCGAGGGACATTTTCACCTGGCTGTGATAGGCCAGCCCATAGCAACATCTTAGCTCAAGGTCGGGCCCAACCCACCACAAGATTCCTTCGGTGTCGACCCGATGCGAAAGTTCTCGAACGTAAGAGGGTGCAGGAAAGACCCTGGCGGCATTAACACCCACGAGGTCCCCGGTCCTGTCTAACCCCTCACACATTTGACTGAACGGATCTACCCCTTCGACTTTCACAGGATGGGGTTTGAACGATGGACATTTTCACCTAGCTGTGATAGGCAAGCCCATAGCAACATCTTAGCACATGGTCCGGGCCCAAGCCACCGCAAGATTCCCTCGGTACCGACTCGATGCAAAAGTTTCCCAACGTAAGAGGGCCCAGGCAAGACCTGGTGGCATGACACCCACCAGGTCCCCTGTCCCGTCTAACCCTGACACTGTTGACCGAACGGATCTACCCCTTTGACTTTCACCGGGCGGGGTTTAAACCGAGGGACATTTTCACCTGGCTGTGATAGGCTGGCCCATAGCAACATCTTAGCACAAGGTAGGGCCCAACCCACCACAAGATTCCTTCGGTGTCGAGCCGATGCGAGTTCCTGAACGTAAAGGGTGCAGGGAAAGACCTGGCGGCATTGCCACGCCTAGGTCCCCCGTCCCATCTAACCCCTAACATTGTTGACCGAACGGATCTACCCCTTTGACTTTCACCCGGACGGGGTTAGACCGATGGACATTTTCAGCTGGCTGTGATAGGCCAGCCCATAGCACATATTAGCACAAGGTCCGGGCCCAAGCCACCGCAAGATTCCCTCGGTACCGACCGATGCAAAAGTTTCCCAATGTAAGAGGGCCCAGGGCAAGACCTGGCGGCATTGATACCCACCAGGTCCCCCGTCCCGTCTAACCCGACACTGTTGAGCAAACGGATCTACCCCCTCGACTTTCACGGGACGGGGTTTAAACGAGGGACATTTTCACCTGGCTGTGATAGGCCGGCCCATAGCAACATCTTAGCACAAGGTCGGGCCCAACCCCCCACAAGATTCCTTCAGTGTCGAGCCGATGCGATAGTTTCCGACGTAAGAGGTGCAGGGAAAGACCTGGCGGCATTGCCACCCCTAGGTCCCCCATCCCGTCTAACCCCTAACACTGTTAACCGAACGGATCTACCCTTTGACTTTCACCGGACATGAGTTTGACCGAGGGACATTTTCACCTGTTGTGATAGGCCATCCAATAGCAACATCTTAGCACAAAGTCCGGGCCCAAGCCACGGCAAATTCCCTCGGTACCGACTCGATGCGAAAGTTTCCCAACGTAAGAGGGCCCAGGGCAAGACCTGGCGGCATTGACACCCACCAGGTCCCCCATCCCGTCTAACCCTGACATTGTTGACCGAACGGATCTACCCCTTGGACTTTCACCGGACGGGGTTTGACCGAGGGACATTTTCACCTGGCTGTGATAGGCCAGCCCATAGCAACATCTTAGCACAAGGTCGGGCTCGACCCACCACAAGATTCCTTCGATGTCGACCCGATGCGACAGTATCCGAACGTAAGAGGGTGCAGGGAAAGACCTGGCGGCATTGCCACCCCTAGGTCCCCCGTCCCGTCTAACCCCTAAAACTGTTGACTGAACGGATCTAGCCCTTTGACTTTCACCGGACGGGGTTTGACCGAGGGACATTTTCACTTGGCTGTGATAGGACAACCCATAGCAACATCTTAGCACAAGGTCCGGGCACAACAAACCGCAAGATCCCCTCGATATCGACCCGATGCGACAGTTTCCAAACGTAAGAGGGCCCAGGGCAAAACCTGGCGGATTGCCACCCTCAGGTCCCCCGTCTCGTCTAACCCTGACACTGCTGAACGAACGGTTTTACCCCTTTGACTTTCACTGGACGGGGTTTGACCGAGGGGACATTTTCACCTCGCTGTGATAGGCGAGCCCATAGCAACATCTTAGCACAAGGTAGGGCCCAACCCACCACAAGATTCCTTCGGTGTCGACCTGATGCGACAGTTCCTGAACTTAAGAGGGTGGAGGGACTGACCTGGCGGCATTGCCACCCCTAGGTCACCCGTCCCGTCTAACCCCTGACACTATTGACCGAACGGATCTACCCCTTTGACTTTCACCAGACGAGGTTTGACGAGGGACATTTTGACCTAGTTGTCATAGGCCAGCCCATAGCAACATCTTAGCACAAGGTCCGGGCCCAACAAACCACAAGATCCCCTCGGTATCGACCCGAATGCGAAAGTTTCCAAATATAAGAGGGCCCAGGGCAAAACCTGGCAGCCATTCCCACCCTGAGGTCCCCGTCTCGTCTAAGCCTGACACTGTTGACCAAACGGATCTTCCCCTTTGACTTTCACCGGACGGGGTTTGACCGAGGGACATTTTGATCCTGGCTTGTGATAGGCTAGCCCATAGCAAACATCTTAGGACAAGGTCCGGGCCCAACAAACCGCAAGATCCCCTCGGTATCCACCCGACGCGACAGTTTCCAAACGTAAGAGGGCCGAGGGAAAAACCTGGCAGCATTGCCACCCCCCAGGTCCCCCGTCTCGTCTAACCCTGACACTGTTGACCGACGAACGGATCTACCCCTTTGACTTTCACCGGACGGGGTTTGACGAGGGAAATTTTCACCTAGCTGTGATAGGCCAGCCCATAGCAACATCTTAGCAAAAGGTCCGGGCCCAAGCCACCGCAAGATTCCCTCCGTACCGACTCGATGCAAAAGTTTCCCAACGTAAGAGGGTCCAGGGCAAGACCTGGCGGCATTGCCACCCCTCAGGTCCCCCGTCTCGTCTAACCCTGACACTGTTGACCGAACGGATCTACCGCTTTGACTTTCACCGAACGGGGTTTGACCGAGGGACATTTTCACCTGGCTGTGATAGACCAGCCCATAGCAACATCTTAGCACAAGGTCGGGCCCAACCCACCACAAGATTCCTTCGGTGTCGACGCGATGCGAAATTTTCCGAACGTAAGAGGGTGCAGGGAAAGACCTGGCAGCATTAACACCCACCAGGTCCCCGTCCGTCTAGCCCCTGGCACATTTGACCGAACGGATCTACCCCTTCGACTTTCACAGGACGGGGTTTGAACGAGGGACATTTTCACCTAGCTGTGATAGGCAAGACAATAGCAACATCTTAGCACATGGTCCGGGCCCAAGCCATCGCAAGATTCCCTCGGTACCGACTCGATGCAGAAGTTTCCCAACGTAGAGGGCCCAGGGCAAGACCTGGTGGCATTGATACCCACCAAGTCCCCTGTCCCGTCTAACCCTGACACTGTTGACCGAACGGATCTACCCCTTTGACTTTCACCGGACGGGGTTTAACCGAGGGACATTTTCACCTGGCTGTGATAGGCTGGCCCATAGCAACATCTTAGCACAAGGTAGGGCCCAACCCACCACAAGATTCCTTCGGTGTCGACCTGATGCGACAGTTTCTGAACGTAAGAGGGTGCAGGGAATGACCTGGCGGCATTGCCACCCCTAGGTCCCCCATCCCGTCTAACCCCTGACACTGTTGAGTGAATGGATCTACCCCTGTGACTTTCACCGGACGAGGTTTTGACCAAGGGATATTTTCACCTGGTTGTGATAGGCCAGCCCATAGCAACATCTTAGGACAAGGTCCGGGCCCAACAAATAGCAAGATCCCCTCGGTATCGACCCGATGCGACAGTTTCCAAATGTAAGAGGGACCAGGGCAACACCTGGCGGCATTCCCACCCTCAGGTCCCACGTCTCGTCTAACCCTGACACTGTTGACCAAACGGATCTACCCCTTTGACTTTCATCGGACGGGGTTTGAGCGAGGGACATTGTCACCTCGATGTGATAGGCCAGCCCATAGCAACATCTTAGCACAAGGTCCGAGCCCAACAAACGCAAGATCCCTCGGTATCGACTCGATCCGACAGTTTCCAAACATAAGTGGGCCGAGGGCAAAACATGACGGCATTGCCACCCCCAGGTCCCCTGTCTCGTCTAACCCTGACACTGTTGACCGAACGGAATCTACCCCTTTGACTTTCATCGGACGGGGTTAGACCGAGGGAAATTTTCACCTAGCTGTGATAGGCCAGCCCATAGCAACATCTTAGCAAAAGGCGCGGGGCCCAAGCCACCGCTATATTCCCTCGGTACCGACTCGATGTGAAAGTTTCCCGACGTAGGAGGGCCCAGGGCAAGACCTGGCGGCATTGCCACCCCTTAGGTCCCCCGTCTCGTCTAACCCTGACACTGTTGACCGAACGGATATACCCCTTTGACTTTCACTGGACGGGGTTTGACCGAGGGACATTTTCACCTAGCAGTGACAAGCCATCCCATAGAAACATCTTAGCACAAGGTCGTGGCCCAAGCCACCGCAAGATTCCCTCGGTACCGACTTGTTGCGAAAGTTTCCCAATGTAAGAGGGCCCAGGGCAAGACCTGGCAGCATTGACACCCACCAGGTCCCCCGTCCCGTCTAACCCTGACACTATTGACCAAAAGGATCTACCCCTTTGACTTTCACCAGACGGGGTTTGACCGAGGGACATTTTCACCTGGCTATGATAGGCCAGCCCATAGCAACATCTTAGCACAAGGTCGGGCCCAACCCACCACAAGATTCCTTCGGTGTCGAGCCGGTCCGACAGTTTCCAAACGTAAGAGGGTGCAGGGATAGACCTGGCGGCATTGCCACCCCTAGGTACCCCGTCCCGTCTTACCCCTAACACTGTTAACCGAACGGATCTACCCTTTGACTTTCACCGGACATGAGTTTGACCGAGTGACATTTTCACCTGGCTGTGATAGGCCAGCCCATAGCAACATCTTAGCAGAAGGTCCAGCCCCAAGCCACCGCAAGATTCCGTCGGTACCGACTTGATGCAAAAGTTTCCCAACATAACAGGGCACAGGGCAAGACCTGGCGGCATTGACACCCACCTGGTCCCCCGTCCCATCAAACCCTAACACTGTTGACCGAACGGATCTACCCCTTCGACTTTCACAGGACGGAGTTTGAACGAGGGACATTTTCACCTGGCTGTGATAGGCTAGCCCATAGCAACATCTTAGCACAAGGTTGGGCCCAACCCACCACAAGATTCCTTCGGTGCCGAGCCGATACGACAGTTTCCGAACGTAAGAGGGTGCCGGGGAAAGACCTGGCGGCATTGCCACCCCTAGGTCCCCCGTCCCGTCTAACCCGTGACATTGTTGACCGAATGGATATACCCCGTTGACTTTCATCGGACGGGATTTGACCAAGGGACATTTTCACCTGGCTGTGATAGGTCAGCCAATAGCAACATCTTAGCACAAGGTACGGGCCCAAGCCACCGCAAAATTCCCTCGGTACCGACTCGATGCCCCATCCCGTCTAACCCGTGACACTTTTGGCCGAACGGATCTACCCCTTTGACTTTTACCGGACGGGGTTTGACCGAGGGACATTTTCACCTGGCTGTGATAGGCCAGCCCATAGCAACATCTTAGCACAAGGTTCGGGCCCAACAAATCGCAAGATCCCATCGGTATCAACCCGATGCGACAGTTTCCAAACGTAAGAGGGCCTAGGGCAGAACCTGGCAGCATTGCCACCCCCAGGTCCCCCGTCTCGTCTAACCCTTACACTGTTGCCCGAGCGGATCTACCCCTTTGACTTTCACCAGACGGGGTTTGACCAAGGGAAATTTTCACCTAGCATTGATAGGCCAGCCCATAGCAACATCTTAGCAAAAGGTCCGGGCCCAAGCCACCGCAAGATTCCTTTAGTGTCGACCCGATGCGAAAGTTTCCGAACGTAAGAGGGTGCAGGGAAAGACCTGGCAGCATAGCCATCCCTAGGTCCCCCGTCCCGTCTAACCCCTGACAATTTTGACCGAACGGATCTACCCCTTCGACTTTCACGGGACGGGGTTTGAATGAGGAACATTTTCACCTGGCTGTGATAGGCCAGCCCATAGCAACATCTTAGCACAAGGTCCGGGCCCAAGCCACCGCAAGATTCCCTCCGTACCGACTCGATGCGAAAGTTTCCCAAAATAAGAGGGCCGAGGGCAAGACCTGGCGGCATTAACACCCACCAGGTCCCCCATCCCTTCTAACCTTGATATTGTTGACCGAACAGATCTACCCCTTCGACTTTCACCGGACAGGGTCTGACAGAGGGACATTTTCACCTGGCTGTGATAGACCAGCCCATAGCAACATCTTAGCACAAGGTCGGGCCCAACCCACCACAAGATTCCTTCGGTGTCGACCTGATGCGATAGTTTCTGAACGTAAGAGGGTGCAGGGAATGACCTGGCGGCATTGCCACCCCTAGGTCACCCGTCTCGTCTAACCCCTGACACTATTGACCGAACGGATCTACCCCTTTGAGTTTCACCGGACGAGGTTTGACCGATGGACATTTTCACCTAGTTGTCATAGGCCAGCCCATAGCAACATCTTAGCACAAGGTCCGGGCCCAACAAACCGCAAGATCCCCTCGGTATCGACCCGATGCGAAAGTTTCCAAATATAAGAGGGCCCAGGGCAAAACCTGGCTGCATTCCCACCCTTAGGTCCCCCGTCTCGTCTAAGCCTGACACTGTTGACCAAACGGATCTACCCCTTTGACTTTCACCGGACAGGGTTTGACCGAGGGACATTTTCACCTGGCTATGATAGGCTAGCCCATAGCAACATCTTAGCACAGGGTCCGGGCCCAACAAACCGCAAGATCCCCTCGGTATCCACCCGACGCGATAGTTTCCAAACGTAAGAGGGCCGAGGGAAAAACCTGGCGGCATTGCCACCCCTAGGTCCCCCGTCTCGTCTAACCCTGACACTGTTGACCGAACGGATCTACCCCTTTGACTTTCACCGGACGGGGTTTGACCGAGGGATATTTTCACCTAGCTGTGATAGGCCTGCCCATAGCAACATCTTACCAAAAGGTCCGGGCCCAAGCCACCGCAAGATGCCCTCCGTACCGACTCGATGCAAAAGTTTCCCAACGTAAGAGGGTCCAGGGCAAGACCTGGCGGCATTGCCACCCCTCAGGTCCCCCGTCTCGTCTAACCCTGACACTGTTGACCGAACGGATCTACCGCTTTGACTTTCACCGAACGGGGTTTGACCGAGGGACATTTTCACCTGGCTGTGATAGACCAGCCCATAGCAACATCTTAGCACAAGGTCGGGCCCAACCCACCACAAGATTCCTTCGGTGTCGACGCGATGCGAAATTTTCCGAACGTAAGAGGGTGCAGGGAAAGACCTGGCAGCATTAACACCCACCAGGTCCCCCGTCCCGTCTAGCCCCTGGCACATTTGACCGAACGGATCTACCCCTTCGACTTTCACAGGACGGGGTTTGAACGAGGGACATTTTCACCTAGCTGTGATAGGCAAGACCATAGCAACATCTTAGCACATGGTCCGGGCCCAAGCCATCGCAAGATTCCCTCGGTACCGACTCGATGCAGAAGTTTCCCAACGTAAGAGGGCCCAGGGCAAGACCTGGTGGCATTGATACCCACCAAGTCCCCTGTCCCGTCTAACCCTGACACTGTTGACCGAACGGATCTACCCCTTTGACTTTCACCGGACGGGGTTTAACCGAGGGACATTTTCACCTGGCTGTGATAGGCTGGCCCATAGCAACATCTTAGCACAAGGTAGGGCCCAACCCACCACAAGATTCCTTCGGTGTCGACCTGATGCGACAGTTTCTGAACGTAAGAGGGTGCAGGGAATGACCTGGCGGCATTGCCACCCCTAGGTCCCCCATCCCGTCTAACCCCTGACACTGTTGAGTGAATGGATCTACCCCTGTGACTTTCACCGGACGAGGTTTGACCAAGGGATATTTTCACCTGGTTGTGATAGGCCAGCCCATAGCAACATCTTAGGACAAGGTCCGGGCCCAACAAATAGCAAGATCCCCTCGGTACCGACCCGATGCGACAGTTTCCAAATGTAAGAGGGACCAGGGCAACACCTGGCGGCATTCCCACCCTCAGGTCCCACGTCTCGTCTAACCCTGACACTGTTGACCAAACGGATCTACCCCTTTGACTTTCATCGGACGGGGTTTGAGCGAGGGACATTGTCACCTCGATGTGATAGGCCAGCCCATAGCAACATCTTAGCACAAGGTCCGAGCCCAACAAACCGCAAGATCCCTCGGTATCGACTCGATCCGACAGTTTCCAAACATAAGTGGGCCGAGGGCAAAACATGACGGCATTGCCACCCCCAGGTCCCCTGTCTCGTCTAACCCTGACACTGTTGACCGAACGGATCTACCCCTTTGACTTTCATCGGACGGGGTTAGACCGAGGGAAATTTTCACCTAGCTGTGATAGGCCAGCCCATAGCAACATCTTAGCAAAAGGCGCGGGGCCCAAGCCACCGCTATATTCCCTCGGTACCGACTCGATGTGAAAGTTTCCCGACGTAGAAGGGCCCAGGGCAAGACCTGGCGGCATTGCCACCCCTTAGGTCCCCCGTCTCGTCTAACCCTGACACTGTTGACCGAACGGATATACCCCTTTGACTTTCACTGGACGGGGTTTGACCGAGGGACATTTTCACCTAGCAGTGACAAGCCATCCCATAGAAACATCTTAGCACAAGGTCGTGGCCCAAGCCACCGCAAGATTCCCTCGGTACCGACTTGTTGCGAAAGTTTCCCAATGTAAGAGGGCCCAGGGCAAGACCTGGCAGCATTGACACCCACCAGGTCCCCCGTCCCGTCTAACCCTGACACTATTGACCAAAAGGATCTACCCCTTTGACTTTCACCAGACGGGGTTTGACCGAGGGACATTTTCACCTGGCTATGATAGGCCAGCCCATAGCAACATCTTAGCACAAGGTCCGGTCCCAAGCCACCGCAAAATTCCCTCTGTACCGACTCGATGCGAAAGTTTCCCAACGTAAGAGGGCCCGGGGCAAGACCTGGCAGCATTGACACCCACCAGGTCCCCCGTCCCGTCTAACCCCTGACATTGTTGACCGAACGGGTCTACCGCTTTGACTTTCACCGGACGGGGTTTGACCGAGGGACATTTTCACCTGGCTGTGATAGGCCAGCCCATAGCAACATCTTAGCACAAGGTCCAGGACCAACAAACCGCAAGATCCCCTCGGTATCGACCCGATGAGACAGTTTCCAAACGTAAGAGGGCCCAGGGCAAAACCTGGCGGCACTGCCACCCCTAGGTCCCCTGTCTCGTCTATACTTGATATTGTTGACCGAATGGATCTACCCCTTTGACTTTCACCGGACGGGGTTTGACCGAGGGACATTTTCACCTAGCTATGATAGGCCAGCCCATAGCAACATCTTAGCATAAGGTCCGGGCCCAAGCCACCGTAAGATTCCCTCTATACCGACTCGATGCAAAAGTTTCCCAACGTTAGAGGGCCCAGGGCAAGACCTGGCGGCATTGACACCCATCAGGTCCCCCATCCCGTCTAACCCTGATACTGTTAACCGAACGGATCTACCCCTTTGACTTTCACCGGACGGGGTTTGACCGAGGGACATTTTCACCTGGCTGTGATAGGCCAGCCCATAGCAACATCTTAGCTCAAGGTCGGGCCCAACCCACCACAAGATTCCTTCGGTGTCGACCCGATGCGAAAGTTCTCGAACGTAAGAGGGTGCAGGGAAAGACCTGGCGGCATTAACACCCACGAGGTCCCCGGTCCTGTCTAACCCCTCACACATTTGACTGAACGGATCTACCCCTTCGACTTTCACAGGATGGGGTTTGAACGATGGACATTTTCACCTAGCTGTGATAGGCAAGCCCATAGCAACATCTTAGCACATGGTCCGGGCCCAAGCCACCGCAAGATTCCCTCGGTACCGACTCGATGCAAAAGTTTCCCAACGTAAGAGGGCCCAGGCAAGACCTGGTGGCATTGACACCCACCAGGTCCCCTGTCCCGTCTAACCCTGACACTGTTGACCGAACGGATCTACCCCTTTGACTTTCACCGGGCGGGGTTTAACCGAGGGACATTTTCACCTGGCTGTGATAGGCTGGCCCATAGCAACATCTTAGCACAAGGTAGGGCCCAACCCACCACAAGATTCCTTCGGTGTCGAGCCGATGCGAGAGTTCCTGAACGTAAGAGGGTGCAGGGAAAGACCTGGCGGCATTGCCACGCCTAGGTCCCCCGTCCCATCTAACCCCTAACATTGTTGACCGAACGGATCTACCCCTTTGACTTTCACCGGACGGGGTTAGACCGATGGACATTTTCAGCTGGCTGTGATAGGCCAGCCCATAGCAACATATTAGCACAAGGTCCGGGCCCAAGCCACCGCAAGATTCCCTCGGTACCGACTCGATGCAAAAGTTTCCCAATGTAAGAGGGCCCAGGGCAAGACCTGGCGGCATTGATACCCACCAGGTCCCCCGTCCCGTCTAACCCTGACACTGTTGAGCAAACGGATCTACCCCCTCGACTTTCACGGGACGGGGTTTAAACGAGGGACATTTTCACCTGGCTGTGATAGGCCGGCCCATAGCAACATCTTAGCACAAGGTCGGGCCCAACCCACCACAAGATTCCTTCAGTGTCGAGCCGATGCGATAGTTTCCGAACGTAAGAGGGTGCAGGGAAAGACCTGGCGGCATTGCCACCCCTAGGTCCCCCATCCCGTCTAACCCCTAACACTGTTAACCGAACGGATCTAACCCTTTGACTTTCACCGGACATGAGTTTGACCGAGGGACATTTTCACCTGGTTGTGATAGGCCATCCAATAGCAACATCTTAGCACAAAGTCCGGGCCCAAGCCACGGCAAAATTCCCTCGGTACCGACTCGATGCGAAAGTTTCCCAACGTAAGAGGGCCCAGGGCAAGACCTGGCGGCATTGACACCCACCAGGTCCCCCATCCCGTCTAACCCTGACATTGTTGACCGAACGGATCTACCCCTTGGACTTTCACCGGACGGGGTTTGACCGAGGGACATTTTCACCTGGCTGTGATAGGCCAGCCCATAGCAACATCTTAGCACAAGGTCGGGCTCGACCCACCACAAGATTCCTTCGATGTCGACCCGATGCGACAGTATCCGAACGTAAGAGGGTGCAGGGAAAGACCTGGCGGCATTGCCACCCCTAGGTCCCCCGTCCCGTCTAACCCCTAAAACTGTTGACTGAACGGATCTAGCCCTTTGACTTTCACCGGACGGGGTTTGACCGAGGGACATTTTCACTTGGCTGTGATAGGACAACCCATAGCAACATCTTAGCACAAGGTCCGGGCACAACAAACCGCAAGATCCCCTCGATATCGACCCGATGCGACAGTTTCCAAACGTAAGAGGGCCCAGGGCAAAACCTGGCGGATTGCCACCCTCAGGTCCCCCGTCTCGTCTAACCCTGACACTGCTGAACGAACGGTTTTACCCCTTTGACTTTCACTGGACGGGGTTTGACCGAGGGACATTTTCACCTCGCTGTGATAGGCGAGCCCATAGCAACATCTTAGCACAAGGTAGGGCCCAACCCACCACAAGATTCCTTCGGTGTCGACCTGATGCGACAGTTCCTGAACTTAAGAGGGTGGAGGGAATGACCTGGCGGCATTGCCACCCCTAGGTCACCCGTCCCGTCTAACCCCTGACACTATTGACCGAACGGATCTACCCCTTTGACTTTCACCGGACGAGGTTTTGACCGAGGGACATTTTGACCTAGTTGTCATAGGCCAGCCCATAGCAACATCTTAGCACAAGGTCCGGGCCCAACAAACCACAAGATCCCCTCGGTATCGACCCGATGCAAAAGTTTCCAAATATAAGAGGGCCCAGGGCAAAACCTGGCAGCATTCCCACCCTGAGGTCCCCCGTCTCGTCTAAGCCTGACACTGTTGACCAAACGGATCTTCCCCTTTGACTTTCACCGGACGGGGTTTGACCGAGGGACATTTTGACCTGGCTGTGATAGGCTAGCCCATAGCAACATCTTAGGACAAGGTCCGGGCCCAACAAACCGCAAGATCCCCTCGGTATCCACCCGACGCGACAGTTTCCAAACGTAAGAGGGCCGAGGGAAAAACCTGGCAGCATTGCCACCCCCAGGTCCCCCGTCTCGTCTAACCCTGACACTGTTGACCGAACGGATCTACCCCTTTGACTTTCACCGGACGGGGTTTGACCGAGGGAAATTTTCACCTAGCTGTGATAGGCCAGCCCATAGCAACATCTTAGCAAAAGGTCCGGGCCCAAGCCACCGCAAGATTCCCTCCGTACCGACTCGATGCAAAAGTTTCCCAACGTAAGAGGGTCCAGGGCAAGACCTGGCGGCATTGCCACCCCTCAGGTCCCCCGTCTCGTCTAACCCTGACACTGTTGACCGAACGGATCTACCGCTTTGACTTTCACCGAACGGGGTTTGACCGAGGGACATTTTCACCTGGCTGTGATAGACCAGCCCATAGCAACATCTTAGCACAAGGTCGGGCCCAACCCACCACAAGATTCCTTCGGTGTCGACGCGATGCGAAATTTTCCGAACGTAAGAGGGTGCAGGGAAAGACCTGGCAGCATTAACACCCACCAGGTCCCCCGTCCCGTCTAGCCCCTGGCACATTTGACCGAACGGATCTACCCCTTCGACTTTCACAGGACGGGGTTTGAACGAGGGACATTTTCACCTAGCTGTGATAGGCAAGACAATAGCAACATCTTAGCACATGGTCCGGGCCCAAGCCATCGCAAGATTCCCTCGGTACCGACTCGATGCAGAAGTTTCCCAACGTAAGAGGGCCCAGGGCAAGACCTGGTGGCATTGATACCCACCAAGTCCCCTGTCCCGTCTAACCCTGACACTGTTGACCGAACGGATCTACCCCTTTGACTTTCACCGGACGGGGTTTAACCGAGGGACATTTTCACCTGGCTGTGATAGGCTGGCCCATAGCAACATCTTAGCACAAGGTAGGGCCCAACCCACCACAAGATTCCTTCGGTGTCGACCTGATGCGACAGTTTCTGAACGTAAGAGGGTGCAGGGAATGACCTGGCGGCATTGCCACCCCTAGGTCCCCCATCCCGTCTAACCCCTGACACTGTTGAGTGAATGGATCTACCCCTGTGACTTTCACCGGACGAGGTTTGACCAAGGGATATTTTCACCTGGTTGTGATAGGCCAGCCCATAGCAACATCTTAGGACAAGGTCCGGGCCCAACAAATAGCAAGATCCCCTCGGTATCGACCCGATGCGACAGTTTCCAAATGTAAGAGGGACCAGGGCAACACCTGGCGGCATTCCCACCCTCAGGTCCCACGTCTCGTCTAACCCTGACACTGTTGACCAAACGGATCTACCCCTTTGACTTTCATCGGACGGGGTTTGAGCGAGGGACATTGTCACCTCGATGTGATAGGCCAGCCCATAGCAACATCTTAGCACAAGGTCCGAGCCCAACAAACCGCAAGATCCCTCGGTATCGACTCGATCCGACAGTTTCCAAACATAAGTGGGCCGAGGGCAAAACATGACGGCATTGCCACCCCCAGGTCCCCTGTCTCGTCTAACCCTGACACTGTTGACCGAACGGATCTACCCCTTTGACTTTCATCGGACGGGGTTAGACCGAGGGAAATTTTCACCTAGCTGTGATAGGCCAGCCCATAGCAACATCTTAGCAAAAGGCGCGGGGCCCAAGCCACCGCTATATTCCCTCGGTACCGACTCGATGTGAAAGTTTCCCGACGTAGGAGGGCCCAGGGCAAGACCTGGCGGCATTGCCACCCCTTAGGTCCCCCGTCTCGTCTAACCCTGACACTGTTGACCGAACGGATATACCCCTTTGACTTTCACTGGACGGGGTTTGACCGAGGGACATTTTCACCTAGCAGTGACAAGCCATCCCATAGAAACATCTTAGCACAAGGTCGTGGCCCAAGCCACCGCAAGATTCCCTCGGTACCGACTTGTTGCGAAAGTTTCCCAATGTAAGAGGGCCCAGGGCAAGACCTGGCAGCATTGACACCCACCAGGTCCCCCGTCCCGTCTAACCCTGACACTATTGACCAAAAGGATCTACCCCTTTGACTTTCACCAGACGGGGTTCGACCGAGGGACATTTTCACCTGGCTATGATAGGCCAGCCCATAGCAACATCTTAGCACAAGGTCGGGCCCAACCCACCACAAGATTCCTTCGGTGTCGAGCCGGTCCGACAGTTTCCAAACGTAAGAGGGTGCAGGGATAGACCTGGCGGCATTGCCACCCCTAGGTACCCCGTCCCGTCTTACCCCTAACACTGTTAACCGAACGGATCTACCCTTTGACTTTCACCGGACATGAGTTTGACCGAGTGACATTTTCACCTGGCTGTGATAGGCCAGCCCATAGCAACATCTTAGCAGAAGGTCCAGCCCCAAGCCACCGCAAGATTCCGTCGGTACCGACTTGATGCAAAAGTTTCCCAACATAACAGGGCACAGGGCAAGACCTGGCGGCATTGACACCCACCTGGTCCCCCGTCCCATCAAACCCTAACACTGTTGACCGAACGGATCTACCCCTTCGACTTTCACAGGACGGAGTTTGAACGAGGGACATTTTCACCTGGCTGTGATAGGCTAGCCCATAGCAACATCTTAGCACAAGGTTGGGCCAACCCACCACAAGATTCCTTCGGTGCCGAGCCGATATGACAGTTTCTGAACGTAAGAGGGTGCCGGGAAAGACCTGGCGGCATTGCCACCCCTAGGTCCCCCGTCCCGTCTAACCCGTGACATTGTTGACCGAATGGATATACCCCGTTGACTTTCATCGGACGGGATTTGACCAAGGGACATTTTCACCTGGCTGTGATAGGTCAGCCAATAGCAACATCTTAGCACAAGGTACGGGCCCAAGCCACCGCAAAATTCCCTCGGTACCGACTCGATGCCCCATCCCGTCTAACCCGTGACACTTTTGGCCGAACGGATCTACCCCTTTGACTTTTACCGGACGGGGTTTGACCGAGGGACATTTTCACCTGGCTGTGATAGGCCAGCCCATAGCAACATCTTAGCACAAGGTTCGGGCCCAACAAATCGCAAGATCCCATCGGTATCAACCCGATGCGACAGTTTCCAAACGTAAGAGGGCCTAGGGCAGAACCTGGCAGCATTGCCACCCCCAGGTCCCCCGTCTCGTCTAACCCTTACACTGTTGCCCGAGCGGATCTACCCCTTTGACTTTCACCAGACGGGGTTTGACCAAGGGAAATTTTCACCTAGCTTTGATAGGCCAGCCCATAGCAACATCTTAGCAAAAGGTCCGGGCCCAAGCCACCGCAAGATTCCTTTAGTGTCGACCCGATGCGAAAGTTTCCGAACGTAAGAGGGTGCAGGGAAAGACCTGGCAGCATAGCCACCCCTAGGTCCCCCGTCCCGTCTAACCCCTGACACTTTTGACCGAACGGATCTACCCCTTCGACTTTCACGGGACGGGGTTTGAATGAGGAACATTTTCACCTGGCTGTGATAGGCCAGCCCATAGCAACATCTTAGCACAAGGTCCGGGCCCAAGCCACCGCAAGATTCCCTCCGTACCGACTCGATGCGAAAGTTTCCCAAAATAAGAGGGCCCAGGGCAAGACCTGGCGGCATTAACACCCACCAGGTCCCCCATCCCTTCTAACCTTGATATTGTTGACCGAACGGATCTACCCCTTCGACTTTCACCGGACAGGGTCTGACAGAGGGACATTTTCACCTGGCTGTGATAGACCAGCCCATAGCAACATCTTAGCACAAGGTCGGGCCCAACCCACCACAAGATTCCTTCGGTGTCGACCTGATGCGATAGTTTCTGAACGTAAGAGGGTGCAGGGAATGACCTGGCGGCATTCCCACCCCTAGGTCACCCGTCTCGTCTAACCCCTGACACTATTGACCGAACGGATCTACCCCTTTGAGTTTCACCGGACGAGGTTTGACCGATGGACATTTTCACCTAGTTGTCATAGGCCAGCCCATAGCAACATCTTAGCACAAGGTCCGGGCCCAACAAACCGCAAGATCCCCTCGGTATCGACCCGATGCGAAAGTTTCCAAATATAAGAGGGCCCAGGGCAAAACCTGGCTGCATTCCCACCCTTAGGTCCCCCGTCTCGTCTAAGCCTGACACTGTTGACCAAACGGATCTACCCCTTTGACTTTCACCGGACAGGGTTTGACCGAGGGACATTTTCACCTGGCTATGATAGGCTAGCCCATAGCAACATCTTAGCACAGGGTCCGGGCCCAACAAACCGCAAGATCCCCTCGGTATCCACCCGACGCGATAGTTTCCAAACGTAAGAGGGCCGAGGGAAAAACCTGGCGGCATTGCCACCCCTAGGTCCCCCGTCTCGTCTAACCCTGACACTGTTGACCGAACGGATCTACCCCTTTGACTTTCACCGGACGGGGTTTGACCGAGGGATATTTTCACCTAGCTGTGATAGGCCTGCCCATAGCAACATCTTACCAAAAGGTCCGGGCCCAAGCCACCGCAAGATGCCCTCCGTACCGACTCGATGCAAAAGTTTCCCAACGTAAGAGGGTCCAGGGCAAGACCTGGCGGCATTGCCAACCCTCAGGTCCCCCGTCTCGTCTAACCCTGACACTGTTGACCGAACGGATCTACCGCTTTGACTTTCACCGGACGGGGTTTGACCGAGGGACATTTTCACCTGGCTGTGATAGACCAGCCCATAGCAACATCTTAGCACAAGGTCGGGCCCAACCCACCACAAGATTCCTTCGGTGTCGACGCGATGCGAAATTTTCCGAACGTAAGAGAGTGCAGGGAAAGACCTGGCGGCATTAACACCCACCAGGTCCCCCGTCCCGTCTAACCCCTGACACATTTGACCGAACGGATCTACCGCTTTGACTTTCACAGGACGGGGTTTGAACGAGGGACATTTTCACCTGCTTGTGATAGGCCAGCCCATAGCAACATCTTAGCACAAGGTCAGGCCCAACCCACCACAAGATTCCATCGGTGTCGACCCGATGTGACAGTTTCCGAACGTAAGAGGGTGCAGGGAAAGACCTGGCGGCATAGCCACCCCTAGGTCCCCCGTCCCGTCTAACCCCTGACACTGTTGACGGAACTGATCTACCCTTTTGACTTTCACCGGATGGGGTTTGACCGAGGGACGTTTTCACCTGGCTGTGATAGGCCAGCCCATAGCCACATCTTAGCACAACGTCCGGGCACAACAAACCGTAATATCCCCTTGGTATCGACCCGATGCGACAGTTTCCAAACGTAAGAGGGACCAGGGCAAAACCTGGCGGCATTGCCACCCTCAGGTCCCCCGTCTCGTCTAACCCTGACACTGTTGACTGAACGGATCTACCCCTTTGACTTTCACTGGACGGGGTTTGACCGAGGGACATTTTCACCTGGCTGTGATAGGTGAGCCCATAGCAACATCTTAGCACAAAGTAGGGCCCAGCCCACCACAAGATTCCTTCGGTGTCGACCTGATGCGACAGTTTCTGAACATAAGAGGATGCAGGGAATGACCTGGCGGCATTGCAACCCCTAGGTCCCCCATCCTGTCTAACCCCTGACACTGTTGACTGAATGGATATACCCCGTTGACTTTCACCGGACGGGATTTGACCGAGGGACATTTTCACCTGGCTGTGATAGGTCAGCCAATAGCAACATCTTAGCACAAGGTCCGGTCCCAAGCCACCGCAAAATTCCCTCTGTACCGACTCGATGCGAAAGTTTCCCAACGTAAGAGGGCCCGGGGCAAGACCTGGCAGCATTGACACCCACCAGGTCCCCCGTCCCGTCTAACCCCTGACATTGTTGACCGAACGGGTCTACCGCTTTGACTTTCACCGGACGGGGTTTGACCGAGGGACATTTTCACCTGGCTATGATAGGCCAGCCCATAGCAACATCTTAGCACAAGGTCCAGGACCAACAAACCGCAAGATCCCCTCGGTATCGACCCGATGTGACAGTTTCCAAACGTAAAAGGGCCCAGGGCAAAACCTGGCGGCATTGCCACCCCTAGGTACCCTGTCTCGTCTATACTTGATATTGTTGACCGAATGGATCTACCCCTTTGACTTTCACCGGACGGGGTTTGACCGAGGGACATTTTCACCTAGCTATGATAGGCCAGCCCATAGCAACATCTTAGCATAAGGTCCGGGCCCAAGCCACCGTAAGATTCCCTCTATACCGACTCGATGCAAAAGTTTCCCAACGTAAGAGGGCCCAGGGCAAGACCTGGCGGCATTGACACCCATCAGGTCCCCCATCCCGTCTAACCCTGATACTGTTAACCGAACAGATCTACCCCTTTGACTTTCACCGGACGGGGTTTGACCGAGGGACATTTTCACCTGGCTGTGATAGGCCAGCCCATAGCAACATCTTAGCTCAAGGTCGGGCCCAACCCACCACAAGATTCCTTCGGTGTCGACCCGATGCGAAAGTTCTCGAACGTAAGAGGGTGCAGGGAAAGACCTGGCGGCATTAACACCCACGAGGTCCCCGGTCCTGTCTAACCCCTCACACATTTGACCGAACGGATCTACCCCTTCGACTTTCACAGGATGGGGTTTGAACGATGGACATTTTCACCTAGCTGTGATAGGCAAGCCCATAGCAACATCTTAGCACATGGTCCGGGCCCAAGCCACCGCAAGATTCCCTCGGTACCGACTCGATGCAAAAGTTTCCCAACGTAAGAGGGCCCAGGCAAGACCTGGTGGCATTGACACCCACCAGGTCCCCTGTCCCGTCTAACCCTGACACTGTTAACCGAACGGATCTACCCCTTTGACTTTCACCGGGCGGGGTTTAACCGAGGGACATTTTCACCTGGCTGTGATAGGCTGGCCCATAGCAACATCTTAGCACAAGGTAGGGCCCAACCCACCACAAGATTCCTTCGGTGTCGAGCCGATGCGAGAGTTCCTGAACGTAAGAGGGTGCAGGGAAAGACCTGGCGGCATTGCCACGCCTAGGTCCCCCGTCCCATCTAACCCCTAACATTGTTGACCGAACGGATCTACCCCTTTGACTTTCACCGGACGGGGTTAGACCGATGGACATTTTCAGCTGGCTGTGATAGGCCAGCCCATAGCAACATATTAGCACAAGGTCCGGGCCCAAGCCACCGCAAGATTCCCTCGGTACCGACTCGATGCAAAAGTTTCCCAATGTAAGAGGGCCCAGGGCAAGACCTGGCGGCATTGATACCCACCAGGTCCCCCGTCCCGTCTAACCCTGACACTGTTGAGCAAACGGATCTACCCCCCTCGACTTTCACGGGACGGGGTTTAAACGAGGGACATTTTCACCTGGCTGTGATAGGCCGGCCCATAGCAACATCTTCGCACAAGGTCGGGCCCAACCCACCACAAGATTCCTTCAGTGTCGAGCCGATGCGATAGTTTCCGAACGTAAGAGGGTGCAGGGAAAGACCTGGCGGCATTGCCACCCCTAGGTCCCCCATCCCGTCTAACCCCTAAGACTGTTAACCGAACGGATCTAACCCTTTGACTTTCACCGGACATGAGTTTGACCGAGGGACATTTTCACCTGGTTGTGATAGGCCATCCAATAGCAACATCTTAGCACAAAGTCCGGGCCCAAGCCACGGCAAAATTCCCTCGGTACCGACTCGATGCGAAAGTTTCCCAACGTAAGAAGGCCCAGGGCAAGACTTGGCGGCATTGACACCCACCAGGTCCCCCGTCCCGTCTAACCCTGACATTGTTGACCGAACGGATCTACCCCTTGGACTTTCGCCGGACGGGGTTTGACCGAAGGACATTTTCACCTGGCTGTGATAGGCCAGCCCATAGCAACATCTTAGCACAAGGTCGGGCCCGACCCACCACAAGATTCCTTCGGTGTCGACCCGATGCGACAGTATCCGAACGTAAGAGGGTGCAGGGAAAGACCTGGCGGCATTGCCACCCCTAGGTCCCCCGTCCCGTCTAACCCCTAAAACTGTTGACTGAACGGATCTAGCCCTTCGACTTTCACCGGACGGGGTTTGACCGAGGGACATTTTCACTTGGCTGTGATAGGACAGCCCATAGCAACATCTTAGCACAAGGTCCGGGCACAACAAACCGCAAGATCCCCTCGATATCGACCCGATGCGACAGTTTCCAAACGTAAGAGGGCCCAGGGCAAAACCTGGCGGATTGCCACCCTCAGGTCCCCCGTCTCGTCTAACCCTGATACTGCTGAACGAACGGTTTTACCCCTTTGACTTTCACTGGACGGGGTTTGACCGAGGGACATTTTCACCTCGCTGTGATAGGCGAGCCCATAGCAACATCTTAGCACAAGGTAGGGCCCAACCCACCACAAGATTCCTTCGGTGTCGACCTGATGCGACAGTTCCTGAACGTAAGAGGGTGGAGGGAATGACCTGGCGGCATTGCCACCCCTAGGTCACCCGTCCCGTCTAACCCCTGACACTATTGACCGAACGGATCTACCCCTTTGACTTTCACCGGACGAGGTTTGACCGAGGGACATTTTGACCTAGTTGTCATAGGCTAGCCCATAGCAACATCTTAGCACAAGGTCCGGGCCCAACAAACCACAAGATCCCCTCGGTATCGACCCGATGCGAAAGTTTCCAAATATAAGAGGGCCCAGGGCAAAACCTGGCGGCATTCCCACCCTGAGGTCCCCCGTCTCGTCTAAGCCTGACACTGTTGACCAAACGGATCTTCCCCTTTGACTTTCACCGGACGGGGTTTGACCGAGGGACATTTTGACCTGGCTTCGATAGGCTAGCCCATAGCAACATCTTAGGACAAGGTCCGGGCCCAACAAACCGCAAGATCCCCTCGGTATCCACCCGACGCGACAGTTTCCAAACGTAAGAGGGCCGAGGGAAAAACCTGGCAGCATTGCCACCCCCAGGTCCCCCGTCTCGTCTAACCCTAACACTGTTGACCGAACGGATCTACCCCTTTGACTTTTACCGGACGGGGTTTGACCGAGGGAAATTTTCACCTAGCTGTGATAGGCCAGCCCATAGCAACATCTTAGCAAAAGGTCTGGGCCCAAGCCACCGCAAGATTCCCTCCGTACCGACTCGATGCAAAAGTTTCCCAACGTAAGAGGGCCCAGGGCAAGACCTGGTGGCATTGACACCCACCAAGTCCCCAGTCCCGTCTAACCCTGACACTGTTGACCGAACGGATCTACCCCTTTGACTTTCACCGGACGGGGTTTAACCGAGGGACATTTTCACCTGGCTGTGATAGGCTGGCCCATAGCAACATCTTAGCACAAGGTAGGGCCCAACCCACCACAAGATTCCTTCGGTGTCGACCTGATGCGACAGTTTCTGAACGTAAGAGGGTGCAGGGAATGACCTGGCGGCATTGCCACCCCTAGGTCCCCCATCCCGTCTAACCCCTGACACTGTTGACTGAATGGATCTACCCCTTTGACTTTCACCGGACGAGGTTTGACCAAGGGATATTTTCACCTGGTTGTGATAGGCCAGCCCATAGCAACATCTTAGGACAAGGTTCGGGCCCAACAAATAGCAAGATCCCCTCGGTATCGACCCGATGCGACAGTTTCCAAATGTAAGAGGGACCAGGGCAACACCTGGCGGCATTCCCACCCTCAGGTCCCACGTCTCATCTAACCCTGACACTGTTGACCAAACGGATCTACCCCTTTGACTTTCATCGGACGGGGTTTGAGCGAGGGACATTTTCACCTCGATGTGATAGGCCAGCCCATAGCAACATCTTAGCACAAGGTCCGAGCCCAACAAACCGCAAGATCCCTCGGTATCGACTCGATCCGACAGTTTCCAAACATAAGAGGGCCGAGGGCAAAACATGACGGCATTGCCACCCCCAGGTCCCCTGTCTCGTCTAACCCTGACACTGTTGACCGAACGGATCTAACCCTTTGACTTTCATCGGACGGGGTTTGACCGAGGGAAATTTTCACCTAGCTGTGATAGGCCAGCCCATAGCAACATCTTAGCAAAAGGCGCGGGGCCCAAGCCACCGCTATATTCCCTCGGTACCGACTCGATGTGAAAGTTTCCCGACGTAGGAGGGCCCAGGGCAAGACCTGGCGGCATTGCCACCCCTTAGGTCCCCCGTCTCGTCTAACCCTGACACTGTTGACCGAACGGATATACCCCTTTGACTTTCACCGGACGGGGTTTGACCGAGGGACATTTTCACCTAGCAGTGACAAGCCATCCCATAGAAACATCTTAGCACAAGGTCGTGGCCCAAGCCACCGCAAGATTCCCTCGGTACCGACTCGTTGCGAAAGTTTCCCAACGTAAGAGGGCCCAGGGCAAGACCTGGCAGCATTGACACCCACCAGGTCCCCCGTCCCGTCTAACCCTGACACTATTGACCGAAAGGATCTACCCCTTTGACTTTCACCAGACGGGGTTTGACCGAGGGACATTTTCACCTGGCTATGATAGGCCAGCCCATAGCAACATCTTAGCACAAGTTTGGGCCCAACCCACCACAAGATTCCTTCGGTGTCGAGCCGGTCCGACAGTTTCCAAACGTAAGAGGGTGCAGGGATAGACCTGGCGGCATTGCCACCCCTAGGTACCCCGTCCCGTCTTACCCCTAACACTGTTAACCGAACGGATCTACCCTTTGACTTTCACCGGACATGAGTTTGACCGAGTGACATTTTCACCTGGCTGTGATAGGCCAGCCCATAGCAACATCTTAGGAGAAGGTCCAGCCCCAAGCCACCGCAAGATTCTGTCGGTACCGACTTGATGCAAAAGTTTCCCAACATAACAGGGCACAGGGCAAGACCTGGCGGCATTGACACCCACCTGGTCCCCCGTCCCATCAAACCCTAACACTGTTGACCGAACGGATCTACCCCTTCGACTTTCACAGGACAGAGTTTGAACGAGGGACATTTTCACCTGGCTGTGATAGGCTAGCCCATAGCAAAATCTTAGCACAAGGTTGGGCCCAACCCACCACAAGATTCCTTCGGTGCCGAGCCGATACGACAGTTTCCGAACGTAAGAGGGTGCCGGGAAAGACCTGGCGGCATTGCCACCCCTAGGTCCCCCGTCCCGTCTAACCCCTGACATTGTTGACCGAATGGATATACCCCGTTGACTTTCACCGGACGGGATTTGACCAGGGGACATTTTCACCTGGCTGTGATAGGTCAGCCAATAGCAACATCTTAGCACAAGGTACGGGCCCAAGCCACCGCAAAATTCCCTCGGTACCGACTCGATGCCCCATCCCGTCTAACCCCTGACACTTTTGGCCGAACGGATCTACCCCTTTGACTTTTACCGGACGGGGTTTGACCGAGGGACATTTTCACCTGGCTGTGATAGGCCAGCCCATAGCAACATCTTAGCACAAGGTTCGGGCCCAACAAATCGCAAGATCCCATCGGTATCAACCCGATGCGACAGTTTCCAAACGTAAGAGGGCCTAGGGCAAAACCTGGCAGCATTGCCACCCCCAGGTCCCCCGTCTCGTCTAACCCTTACACTGTTGCCCGAGCGGATCTACCCCTTTGACTTTCACCAGACGGGGTTTGACCAAGGGAAATTTTCACCTAGCTTTGATAGGCCAGCCCATAGCAACATCTTAGCAAAAGGTCCGGGCCCAAGCCACCGCAAGATTCCTTTAGTGTCGACCCGATGCGAAAGTTTCCGAACGTAAGAGGGTGCAGGGAAAGACCTGGCAGCATAGCCACCCCTAGGTCCCCCGTCCCGTCTAACCCCTGACACTGTTGACGGAACTGATCTACACCTTTGACTTTCACCGGATGGGGTTTGACCGAGGGACGTTTTCACCTGGCTGTGATAGGCCAGCCCATAGCGACATCTTAGCACAAGGTCCGAGCACAACAAACCGTAATATCCCCTCGGTATCGACCCGATGTGACAGTTTCCAAACGTAAGAGGGCCCAAGGCAAAACCTGGCGGCATTGCCACCCCCAGGTCCCCCGTCTCGTCTAACCCTGACACTGTTGACCGAACGGATCTACCCCTTTGACTTTCACCGAACGGGGTTTGACCGAGGGACATTTTCACCTAGCTGTGATAGGCCAGCCCATAGCAACATCTTAGCACAAGGTCCGGGCCCAACCCACCATAAGATTCCTTCGGTGTCAACCCGATGCGACAGTTTCCAAACGTAAGAGGGACCAGGGCAAAACCTGGCGGCATTGCCACCCCTAGGTCCCCCGTCCCGTCTAACCCTGACACTGTTGACCGAACGGATCTACCCCTTTGACTTTGACCGGACGTGGTTTGACTGAGGGACATTTTCACCTGGCTGTGATAGGCCACTCCATAGCAACATCTTAGCACAAGGTCCGGGCTTAAGCCATCGCAAGATTCCCTTGGTAACGATGCGATGCGAAAGTTACCTAACGTACGAGGGCCCAGGGCAAGACCTGGCGGCATTGACACCCACCAGGTCCCCCGTCCCGTCTAATCCTGACAATGTTAACCGAACGGATCTACCCCTTCGACTTTCACAGGACGGGGTTTGAACAAGGGACATTTTCACCTGGCTGTGATAGGCCAGCCCATAGCAACATCTTAGCACAAGGTCGGGCCCAACCCACCACAAGATTCCTTCGGTGTCGACCCGATGCGACAGTTTCCGAACGTAAGAGGGTCCAGGGAATGACCTGGCGGCATTGCCACCCCTAGGTCCCCCGTCCCATCTAACCTCTCACACTGTTGACTGAACAGATCTACCCCTTTAACTTTCACCGGACGGGGTTTGACCGAGGGACATTTTCACCTGGCTGTGATAGGCCAGCCCATAGCAACATCTTAGCACATGGTCCGGGCCCAAAAAACCGCAAGATCCCCTCTGTATCGACCCGATGCGACAGTTTCCATATGTTAGAGGGCCCAGGGCAAAACCTGGCGGCATTGCCATCTTCAGGCCCCCCGTCTCGTCTACCCTGACACTGTTGACCGATCGGATCTACCCCTTTGGACTTTCACCGGACGGGGTTTAACCGAGGGACATTTTCACCTGGCTATGATAGCCAGCCCATAGCAACATCTTAGCACAAGGTACGGGACCAAGCCACTGCAAGATTCCTTCAGTGTCGACCCGATGCGACAGTTTTCGAACGTAAGAGGGTGCTGCGAAAGACCTGGCGGCATTGCCACCCCTAGGTCCCCCGTCCCATCTCATCCCTAACACTGTTGACCGAACGGATCTACCGCTTTGACTTTCAGTTGATGGGGTTTGACCGAGGGACATTTTCACCTGGCTGTGATAGCCAGCCCATAGCAACATCTTAGCACAAGGTCGGGCCCAACCCACCACAAGATTCCTTCGGTGTCGAGCCGATGCGACAGTTTCCGAACGTAAGAGGGTGCAGGGAAAGACATGGCGGCATTGCCACCCCTAGGTCCCCTATCCCGTCTAAACCCCCTGACATGTTGACGGAACGGATCTACCCCTTTGACTTTCATCGGACGGGGTTTAACCGAGGGACATTTTCACCTGGCTGTGATTGGCGAGCCTATAGCAACACCTTAGCACAAGGTCCCGGCCCAAGCCACCCCAAGATTTCCTCGGTACCGACTCGATGTGAAAGTTTCCCAACGTAAGAGGGCCCAGGGCAAGACCTGGCGGCATTGACACCCACCAGGTCCCCCGTCCCGTCTAACCCCTGACATTGTTAACTGAATGGATATACCCCGTTAACTTTCACCGGACGGGGTTTGACCGAGGGACATTTTCACCTGGCTGTGATAGGTCAGCCAATAGCAACATCTTAGCACAAGGTCCGGTCCCAAGCCACCGCAAAATTCCCTCTGTACCGACTCGATGCGAAAGTTTCCCAACGTAAGAGGGCCCGGGGCAAGACCTGGCAGCATTGACACCCACCAGGTCCCCCGTCCCGTCTAACCCCTGACATTGTTGACCGAACGGGTCTACCGCTTTGACTTTCACCGGACGGGGTTTGACCGAGGGACATTTTCACCTGGCTGTGATAGGCCAGCCCATAGCAACATCTTAGCACAAGGTCCAGGACCAACAAACCGCAAGATCCCCTCGGTATCGACCCGATGTGACAGTTTCCAAACGTAAGAGGGCCCAGGGC
>JAAAWK010000178.1:0-85103 GCA_022496015.1 Hordeum marinum | reverse complement strand
GGCTTCCACCTAAATGACATAATTAGCTTAGTTAGCTCTAAAATGGCCTATTTAATAATAAATGACCTATACTTAGCTATTTATCCACCAAAATGAAATAATTAGCTCCAAACAGTCATAATTAGCTAATTAAGCCCGAAGAAGAGGACAAGAGGATAAGAAAGAGGACAAATGAAAAAAAGGGAGAAGAAGAAGAAGAGAAGAAGAAGGAGAAGGAGAAGGAGGAAGAAGAAGGAGAAGAAGGAGAAGAAGGAGGAGAGAATCTCCTTCTCCTTCTTCTTGTCCTTCTTCTTTTCTTCTTCTTCTCCTCGTCCTTCTCCTTCTCCTTCTCCTCCTCCTCCTTCTTCTTCTTTTACTTCTCCTTCTTCTTCTCTTCTTGCTTCTTCTCTTTCTCTACTTCTACGTAGCTTGGACTCATCCAAAAAAGACTAAATTGGCTAATTATCCAACAAAATGACATAATTAGCTTAGTTAGCTCCGAAATGGCCTATTTAATAAAAAATGACCTATACTTAGCTAATTATCCTCCAAAATGACATAATTAGCATAGTTAGGTAAAAACATCATAAGAACCTTGGTTAGCTCATTACAATGACTAATTTAGCTCCAAAATAACATAATAAGGTCAAAATGGATTTAATAATCATAGTTGGCTCCAAAATGACATGGTTTACCCAAGTTAGCTCTAGAATGGCCTATACTTAGCTTGGCTTCCACCTAAATGACATAATTAGCTTAGTTAGCTCTAAAATGGCCTATTTAATAATAAATGACCTATACTTAGCTATTTATTCTCCAAAATGAAATAATTAGCTCCAAAAATGCATAATTAGCTAATTAATCCCGAAGAAGAAGACAAGAGGATAAGAAAGACGAGAAATGAAAAAAAGGAAGAAGAAGAAGAAGAGAAGAAGAAGGAGAAGGAGAAGGAGGACAAAGAAGGAGAAGAAGGAGAAGAAGGAGGAGAGAAGCTTCTTATCCTTCTTCTTTTCCTTCTTCTTTTCTTCTTCTTCTCCTCTGCCTTCTCCTTCTCCTTCTCCTTCTCCTTCTCCTCCTCCTCCTCCTTCTTTTACTTCTCCTTCTTCTTCTCTTCTTGCTTCTTCTCTTTCTCTACTTCTATGTAGCTTAGACTCATCCAAAAAAGACTAAATTGGCTAATTATCGAAAAAATGACATAATTAGCTTAGTTAGCTCCGAAATGGCCTATTTAATAAATAATGACCTATACTTAGCTATTATCCTCCAAAATGACATAATTAACATAGTTAGGTAAAAACATCATAAGAACCTTGGTTAGCTCATTACAATGACTAATTTAGCTCCAAAATGACATAAAAAGGTCAAAATGGATTTAATAATCATAGTTGGCTCCAAAATGACATATTTTACCGAAGTTAGCTCTAGAATGGCCTATAGTGAGCTTGGCTTCCACCTAAATGACATAATTAGCTTAGTTAGCTCTAAAATGGCCTATTTAATAATAAATGACCTATACTTAGCTATTTATCCTCCAAAATGAAATAATTAGCTCCAAACAGTCATAATTATCTAATTAAGCCCGAAGAAGAGGACAAGAGGATAAGAAAGAGGAGAAATGAAAAAAAGGGAGAAGAAGAAGAAGAGAAGAAGAACGAGAAGGAGAAGGAGGAAGAAGAAGGAGAAGAAGGAGAAGAAGGAGGAGAGAATCTTCTTCTCCTTCTTCTTGTCTTTCTTCTTTTCTTCTTCTTCTCCTCTTCCTACTCCTTCTCCTTCTCCTTCTCCTTCTCCTCCTCCTCCTTGTCCTTCTCCTTCTCCTTCTCCTCCTCCTTCTTCTTCTCTTCTTGCTTCTTCTCTTTCTCTACTTCTACGTAGCTTAGACTCATCCAAAAAGACTAAATTGGCTAATTATCCAACAAAATGATATAATTAGCTTACTTAGCTTCGAAATGGCCTATTTAATAAAAAATGACCTATACTTAGCGAATTATCCTCCAAGATGACATAATTAGCATAGTTAGGTAAAAACATCATAAGAACCTTGGTTAGCTCATTACAATGACTAATTTAGCTCCAAAATGAAATAAAAAGGTCAAAATGGATTTAATAATCATAGTTGGCTCCAAAATGACATATTTTACCGAAGTTAGCTCTAGAATGGCCTATAGTGAGCTTGGCTTCCACCTAAATGACATAATTAGCTTAGTTAGCTCTAAAATGGCCTATTTAATAATAAATGACCTATACTTAGCTATTTATCCACCAAAATGAAATAATTAGCTCCAAACAGTCATAATTAGCTAATTAAGCCCGAAGAAGAGGACAAGAGGATAAGAAAGAGGACAAATGAAAAAAAGGGAGAAGAAGAAGAAGAGAAGAAGAAGGAGAAGGAGAAGGAGGAAGAAGAAGGAGAAGAAGGAGAAGAAGGAGGAGAGAATCTCCTTCTCCTTCTTCTTGTCCTTCTTCTTTTCTTCTTCTTCTTCTCCTCGTCCTTCTCCTTCTCCTTCTCCTCCTTCTTCTTCTTTTACTTCTCCTTCTTCTTCTCTTCTTGCTTCTTCTCTTTCTCTACTTCTACGTAGCTTGGACTCATCCAAAAAAGACTAAATTGGCTAATTATCCAACAAAATGACATAATTAGCTTAGTTAGCTCCGAAATGGCCTATTTAATAAAAAATGACCTATACTTAGCTAATTATCCTCCAAAATGACATAATTAGCATAGTTAGGTAAAAACATCATAAGAACCTTGGTTAGCTCATTACAATGACTAATTTAGCTCCAAAATAACATAATAAGGTCAAAATGGATTTAATAATCATAGTTGGCTCCAAAATGACATAGTTTACCCAAGTTAGCTCTAGAATGGCCTATACTTAGCTTGGCTTCCACCTAAATGACATAATTAGCTTAGTTAGCTCTAAAATGGCCTATTTAATAATAAATGACCTATACTTAGCTATTTATTCTCCAAAATGAAATAATTAGCTCCAAAAAGGCATAATTAGCTAATTAATCCCGAAGAAGAGGACAAGAGGATAAGAAAGACGAGAAATGAAAAAAAGGAAGAAGAAGAAGAAGAGAAGAAGAAGGAGAAGGAGAAGGAGGAAAAGAAGGAGAAGAAGGAGAAGAAGGAGGAGAGAAGCTTCTTATCCTTCTTCTTTCCTTCTTCTTTTCTTCTTCTTCTCCTCTGCCTTCTCCTTCTCCTTCTCCTTCTCCTTCTCCTCCTCCTCCTCCTTCTTTTACTTCTCCTTCTTCTTCTCTTCTTGCTTCTTCTCTTTCTCTACTTCTACGTAGCTTAGACTCATCCAAAAAAGACTAAATTGGCTAATTATCCGAAAAAAATGACATAATTAGCTTAGTTAGCTCCGAAATGGCCTATTTAATAAATAATGACCTATACTTAGCTAATTATCCTCCAAAATGACATAATTAGCATAGTTAGGTAAAAACATCATAAGAACCTTGGTTAGCTCATTACAATGACTAATTTAGCTCCAAAATGACATAATAAGGTCAAAATGGATTTAATAATCATAGTTGGCTCCAAAATGACATATTTTACCCGAAGTTAGCTCTAGAATGGCCTATACGTGAGCTTGGCTTCCACCTAAATGACATAATTAGCTTAGTTAGCTCTAAAATGGCCTATTTAATAATAAATGACCTATACTTAGCTATTTATCCTCCAAAATGAAATAATTAGCTCCAAACAGTCATAATTATCTAACTAAGCCCGAAGAAGAGGACAAGAGGATAAGAAAGAGGAGAAATGAAAAAAAGGGAGAAGAAGAAGAAGAGAAGAAGAACGAGAAGGAGAAGGAGGAAGAAGAAGGAGAAGAAGGAGAAGAAGGAGGAGAGAATCTTCTTCTCCTTCTTCTTGTCTTTCTTCTTTTCTTCTTCTTCTCCTCTTCCTACTCCTTCTCCTTCTCCTTCTCCTTCTCCTCCTCCTCCTTGTCCTTCTCCTTCTCCTTCTCCTCCTCCTTCTTCTTCTCTTCTTGCTTCTTCTCTTTCTCTACTTCTACGTAGCTTAGACTCATCCAAAAAGACTAAATTGGCTAATTATCCAACAAAATGATATAATTAGCTTACTTAGCTTCGAAATGGCCTATTTAATAAAAAAATGACCTATACTTAGCGAATTATCCTCCAAGATGACATAATTAGCATAGTTAGGTAAAAACATCATAAGAACCTTGGTTAGCTCATTACAATGACTAATTTAGCTCCAAAATGAAATAAAAAGGTCAAAATGGATTTAATAATCATAGTTGGCTCCAAAATGACATATTTTACCGAAGTTAGCTCTAGAATGGCCTATAGTGAGCTTGGCTTCCACCTAAATGACATAATTAGCTTAGTTAGCTCTAAAATGGCCTATTTAATAATAAATGACCTATACTTAGCTATTTATCCACCAAAATGAAATAATTAGCTCCAAACAGTCATAATTAGCTAATTAAGCCCGAAGAAGAGGACAAGAGGATAAGAAAGAGGACAAATGAAAAAAAGCGAGAAGAAGAAGAAGAGAAGAAGAAGGAGAAGGAGAAGGAGGAAGAAGAAGGAGAAGAAGGAGAAGAAGGAGGAGAGAATCTTCTTCTCCTTCTTCTTGTCCTTCTTCTTTTCTTCTTCTTCTCCTCGTCCTTCTCCTTCTCCTTCTCCTCCTCCTCCTTCTTCTTCTTTTACTTCTCCTTCTTCTTCTCTTCTTGCTTCTTCTCTTTCTCTACTTCTACGTAGCTTAAACTCATCCAAAAAAGACTAAATTGGCTAATTATCAAAAAAATGACATAATTAGCTTAGTTAGCTCCGAAATGGCCTATTTAATAAAAAATGACCTATACTTAGCTAATTATCCCCGAAAATGACATAATTAGCATAGTTAGGTAAAACATCATAAGAACCTTGGTTAGCTCATTACAATGACTAATTTAGCTCCAAAATGACATAACAAGGTCAAAATGGATTAAATAATCATAGTTGGCTCCAAAATGACATATTTTACCCAAGTTAGCTCTACAATGGCCTATACTTAGCTTGGCTTCCACCTAAATGACATAATTAGCTTAGTTAGTTCCAAAATGGTCTATTTAATAATAAATGACCTATACTTAGCTATTTATCCGCAAAATGAAATAATTAGCTCGAGGAAGGCATAATTAGCTAATTAATCCCGAAGAAGAGGACAAGAGGAGAAGAAAGAGGAGAAATGAAAAAAAGGAAGAAGAAGAAGAAGAGAAGAAGAAGGAGAAGGAAAACGAGGAAGAAGAAGGAGAGGAAGGAGAAGAAGAAGGAGAGAAGCTTCTTCTCCTTCTTCTTGTCCTTCTTCTTTTCTTCTTCTTCTCCTCTTCCTTCTCCTTCTCCTTCTCCTCCTCCTTCTTCTTCTTTTACTTCTCCTTCTTCTTCTCTTCTTGCTTCTTCTCTTTCTCTACTTCTACGAAGCTTCGACTCATCCAAAAAAGACTAAATTGGCTAATTATCCAACAAAATGACATAATTAGCTTAGTTAGCTCCGAAATGGCCTATTTAATAAAAAATGACCTATACTTAGCTAATTATCCTCCAAAATGACATAATTAGCATAGTTAGGTAAAAACATCATAAGAACCTTGGTTAGCTCATTACAATGACTAATTTAGCTCCAAAATGACATAATAAGGTCAAAATGGATTTAATAATCATAGTTGGCTTCAAAATGACATAGTTTACCCAAGTTAGCTCTAGAATGGCCTATACTTAGCTTGGCTTCCACCTAAATGACATAATTAGCTCAGTTAGCTCCAAAATGGCCTATTTAATAATAAATGACCTATACTTAGCTATTTACTCTCCAAAATGAAATAATTAGCTCCAACAAGGCATAATTAGCTAATTAATCCCGTAGAAGACGACAAGAGGATAATAAAGAGGAGAAATGAAAAAAAGGAAGAAGAAGAAGACAAGAAGAAGGAGAAGGAGGAGGAAGAAGAAGGAGAAGAAGGAGAAGAAGGAGGAGAGAATCTTATTGTCCTTCTTCTTTTCCTTCTTCTTTTCTTCTTCTTCTCCTCTTCCTTCTCCTTCTCCTTCTCCTTCTTCTTCTCCTCCTCCTCCTCCTTCTTTTACTTCTCCTTCTTCTTCTCTTCTTGCTTCTTCTCTTTCGCTACTTCTACGTAGCTTAGACTCATCCAAAAATACTAAATTGGCTAATTATCCAACAAAATGACATAATTAGCTTAGTTAGCTCCGAAATGGCCTATTTAATAAAAAATGACCTATACTTAGCTAATTATCCTCCAAAATGACATAATTAGCATAGTTAGCTAAAAACATCATAAGAACCTTGGCTAGCTCATTACAATGACTAATTTAGCTCCAAAATGACATAACAAGGTCAAAATGGATTTAATAATCATATTTGGCTCCAAAATGACATATTTTACCCAAGTTAGCTCTAGAATGGCCTATACTTAGCTTGCCTTCCACCTAAATGACATAATTAGCTTAGTTAGCTCTAAAATGGCCTATTTAATAATAAATGACCTATACTTAGCTATTTATCCTCCAAAATGAAATAATTAGCTCCAAACAGTCATAATTAGCTAATTAAGCCCGAAGAAGAGGACAAGAGGATAAGAAAGAGGAGAAATGAAAAAAAGGGAGAAGAAGAAGAAGAGAAGAAGAACGAGAAGGAGAAGGAGGAAGAAGAAGGAGAAGAAGGAGGAGAGAATCTTCTTCTCCTTCTTCCTGTCTTTCTTCTTTTCTTCTTCTTCTCCTTGTCCTGCTCCTTCTCCTTCTCCTTCTCCTTCTCCTCCTCCTCCTTGTCCTTCTCCTTCTCCTTCTCCTCCTCCTCCTTCTTCTTCTCTTCTTGCTTCTTCTCTTTCTCTACTTCTACGTAGCTTAGACTCATCCAAAAAGACTAAATTGGCTAATTATCCAACAAAATGATATAATTAGCTTACTTAGCTTCGAAATGGCCTATTTAATAAAAAAATGACCTATACTTAGCGAATTATCCTCCAAGATGACATAATTAGCATAGTTAGGTAAAAACATCATAAGAACCTTGGTTAGCTCATTACAATGACTAATTTAGCTCCAAAATGACATAAAAAGGTCAAAATGGATTTAATAATCATAGTTGGCTCCAAAATGACATATTTTACCGAAGTTAGCTCTAGAATGGCCTATAGTGAGCTTGGCTTCCACCTAAATGACATAATTAGCTTAGTTACCTCTAAAATGGCCTATTTAATAATAAATGACCTATACTTAGCTATTTATCCACCAAAATGAAATAATTAGCTCCAAACAGTCATAATTAGCTAATTAAGCCCGAAGAAGAGGACAAGAGGATAAGAAAGAGGACAAATGAAAAAAAGGGAGAAGAAGAAGAAGAGAAGAAGAAGGAGAAGAAGAAGGAGGAAGAAGAAGGAGAAGAAGGAGAAGAAGGAGGAGAGAATCTTCTTCTCCTTCTTCTTGTCCTTCTTATTTTCTTCTTCTTCTCCTCGTCCTTCTCCTTCTCCTTCTCCTCCTCCTCCTTGTTCTTCTTTTACTTCTCCTTCTTCTTCTCTTCTTGCTTCTTCTCTTTCTCTACTTCTACGTAGCTTAAACTCATCCAAAAAAGACTAAATTGGCTAATTATCAAAAAAATGACATAATTAGCTTAGTTAGCTCCGAAATGGCCTATTTAATAAAAAATGACCTATACTTAGCTAATTATCCCCGAAAATGACATAATTAGCATAGTTAGGTAAAACATCATAAGAACCTTGGTTAGCTCATTACAATGACTAATTTAGCTCCAAAATGACATAACAAGGTCAAAATGGATTAAATAATCATAGTTGGCTCCAAAATGACATATTTTACCCAAGTTAGCTCTACAATGGCCTATACTTAGCTTGGCTTCCACCTAAATGACATAATTAGCTTAGTTAGTTCCAAAATGGTCTATTTAATAATAAATGACCTATACTTAGCTATTTATCCGCCAAAATGAAATAATTAGCTCGAGGAAGGCATAATTAGCTAATTAATCCCGAAGAAGAGGACAAGAGGAGAAGAAAGAGGAGAAATGAAAAAAAGGAAGAAGAAGAAGAAGAGAAGAAGAAGGAGAAGGAGAAGGAGGAAGAAGAAGGAGAAGAAGGAGAAGGAGGAGAGAAGCTTCTTCTCCTTCTTCTTGTACTTGTTCTTTTCTTCTTCTTCTCCTCTTCCTTCTCCTTCTCCTTCTCCTTCTCCTTCTCCTCCTCCTCCTTCTTCTTCTTTTACTTCTCCTTCTTCTTCTCTTCTTGCTTCTTCTCTTTCTCTACTTCTACATAGCTGAGACTCATCCAAAAAAGAGTAAATTGGCTAATTATCCAACAAAATAAAATAATTATCTTAGTTAGCTCCCAAATGGCCTATTTAATAAAAAATGACCTATACTTAGCTAATTATCCTCCAAAATGACATAATTAGCATAGTTAGGTAAAAACATTGTAAGAACCTTGGTTAGCTCATTACAATGACTAATTTAGTTCCAAAATGACATAATAAGGTCCAAATGGATTTAATAATCATAATTGGATCCAAAAATGACATATTTTACCCAAGTTAGCTCTAGAATGGCTTATACTTAGCTTGGCTTCCACCCAAATCACATAATTACGTTAGTTAGTTCCAAAATGGCGTATTTAATAATAAATGACCTATATTTAGCGATTTATCCTCAAAAATGAAATAATTAGCTCCAAAAAGGCATAATTAGCTAATTAATCCCAAAGAAGAGGACAAGAAGAGAAGAAAGAGGAGAAATGAAAAAAAGGAAGAACAAGAAGAAGAGAAGAAGAAGGAGAAGGAGAAGGAGGAAGAAGAAGGAGAAGAAAGAGAAGAAGGAGGTGAGAAGCTTCTTCTCCTTCTTCTTGTCCTTCTTCTTTTCTTCTTCTTCTCCTCTTCCTTCTCCTTCTCCTACTCCTTCTCCTCCTCCTCCTCCTTCTTCTTTTACTTCTCCTTCTTCTTCTCTTCTTGCTTCTTCTCTTTCTCTACTTCTACGTGGCTTAGACTCATCCCAAAAAGACTAAATTGGCTAATTATCCAACAAAATGACATAATTAGCTTAGTTAGCTCCGAAATGTCCTATTTAATAAAAAATGACCTATGCTTAGCTAATTATCCTCCAAAATGACATAATTAGCATAGTTAGGTAAAAACATCATAAGAACCTTGGTTAGCTCATTACAATGACTAATTTAGATTCAAAATGACATAATAAGGTCAAAATGAATTTAATAATCATAGTTGGATCCATAAATGACATATTTTACCCAAGTTAGCTCTAGAATGGCTTACACTTAGCTTGGGTTCCACCGAAATGACATAATTAGCTCAGTTAGCTCCAAAATGGCATATTTAATAATAAATGACCTATACTTAGGTATTTATCCTCCAAAATGAAATAATTAGCTCCAAAAAGGCATAATTAGCTAATTAAGCTCGAAGAAGAGGACAAGAAGAGAATAAAGAGGAGAAATGAAAAAAAGGAAGAACAAGAAGAAGAGAAGAAGAAGGAGAAGGAGAAGGTGGAAGAAGAAGGAGAAGAAGGAGAAGAAGGAGGAGAGAAGCTTCTTCTCCTTCTTCTTTTCCTTCTTCTTTTCTTCTTCTTCTCCTCTTCCTTCTCCTTCTCCTTCTCCATCTCCTTCTCCTCCTCCTCCTTCTTCTTCTTTTACTTCTCCTTCTTCTTCTCTTCTTGCTTCTTCTCTTTCTCTACTTCTACGTAGCTTAGACTCATCCAAAAAAGACTAAATTGGATAATTATCCAACAAAATGACATAATTAGCTTAGTTAGCTCCGAAATGGCCTATTTAATAAAAAATGACCTATACTTAGCTAATTATCCTCCAAAATGACCTAATTAGCATAGTTAGGTAAAAACATCATAAGAACCTTAGTTAGCTCATTACAATGACTAATTTATCTCCAAAATGACATAATAAGGTCAAAATGGATTTAATAATCATAGTTGGCTCCAAAATGACATATTTTACGCAAGTTAGCTCTAGAGTGGCCTATACTTAGCTTGGCTTCCACCGAAATGACATAATTAGCTTAGTTAGCTCCAAAATGGCCTATTAATAATAAATGACCTATACTTAGCTATTTATCCTCCAAAATGAAATAATTAGCTCCAAAAAGGCATAATTAGCTAATTAAGCCCGAAGAAGAGGACAAGAGGAGAAGAAAGAGGAGAAATGAAAAAAAGGAAGAAGAAGAAGAAGAGAAGAAGAAGGAGAAAGAGAAGGAGGAAGAAGAAGGAGAAGAAGGAGAAGAATGAGGAGAGAAGCTTCTTCTCCTTCTTCTTGTGCTTCTTCTTTTCTTCTTCTTCTCCTCTTCCTTCTCCTTCTCCTACTCCTTCTCCTCCTCCTCCTTCTTCTTCTTTTACTTCTCCTTCTTCTTCTCTTCTTGCTTCTTCTCTTTCTCTACTTCTACATAGCTTAGACTCATCCAAAAAAGACTAAATTGGCTAATTATCCAACAAAATGACATAATTAGCTTAGTTAGTGTTGCGACCTGACTCAAAACGAGTCAAGCCTCTGTGTTTTCTGTGCTGGCACACACAGTACATCAATGTATATATCAAAGTGCAATCTCATGTAATTAACGTAAAACTGATATATACCTTAAAATAGCAGCGGATACAGTCAACGGTAGTGGAGTCCCAATAACACCAATGGCAAGTTGAGTGCGGACCGTAACCCTGAATCGTACTCTTACCTGTCGTAGAAGAGTATCTGCAACATAAGTCGTTGCAGCCGTGTAGTTCAGTACATTGAATGTACTGGCCAGATCACCATAGTAGAACAGAAGAATAAAGACTATTCTATATGCAAAGGCTTTGTGGCTCTGTGTGTGAGTTTTTGCGTAAAAGCAGATTTTATTTTCCCTACAACAAAGGAATATCAGGAATTTTCACTACGGAGTTACCTATCATGACATGGTTCCGCCAACCAATGTCTCAAATGCCCACAAGTATCATTAAGTTTCCCACAATTAGTTATCAGTCCAGTGTTGAGAGTTCAGAGATAGATCCAAGTCTAGAGGCTCAAATTGTCCGTCACTGGGGACACGGCTAATCGATTAGGTTTAACTCTGCAGAGTGTTGTGTACTTTACCCACAAGATTCTTTCCCTCCTGGTAAGTCCTCGCACTACCTGGTGTTTGAGAACAAGATGAAAGAAACATGGTCTTTCAGAGTGTTTCCCTGACTGTCCGGCAGTGCCCATCCAATCCTAACGTCGACTACATCTCGTAGCACTGCCCAGCAGAGTCAGAACAAAGATCAACCAAGCCAGAGCCCATAATGACTTGTGGCTACACAGGTAAGCTTCCGGGCATGAAGTATTCATCCTTCTCTTTGAGTCTGGGTGAAGCTTTCCGCAAGATGTCATGGCGCTTCTCCATGCATCCCGGCCATCCACTAGTTTCTCCAGGATGCCCAATCAACCATCCTTCACCCAGTAGTGTGTATTGAAAACTTGTCTTCTCGAGTCTTGAAGTCTTGAGGACTTGAAGATGCAGGACTTGAAGATGTCTTCATGAAGTCGTGTTTTGACATGGAGTCCTTCTTCACACCACTCACGATCACTCATACCAGACCCCGTCTACTTTAGCATAGCATTGCACTAACTAGCGTTCCCGGGGCTTTAGTAACAAGTGGTGGGTTCCTACCTCATGCATTCTACTCAACTACAAGAATTTCAATAACACTACGGGAGGGATGTGCTGAATGATGTCACTACATGCAATAAAACATAGGTATGAAATAGATGGTCAAGGTGAACTTGCCTGTACTGTTGATGAAGATAAAGATCGCTCTCAGAAATAACTTGATAGACTATTCGTTACTCTCCGATGAAAATCTATAACAAACATTGCATTCATAAGCAAACACTTCTAGCAATCAAAACTGACAATCACAATGTAACACAAGAACAAAAGCAACAAGGTTGATGAAGGAAACACTTAAGACAAAAACTCAAGGTAACAAAACTACATTAACACAACTAAGGTGATGATGAAGGAAATACTTAGGTCAAAAGTTAAAGTCAAGAAAATTTTCAGAAAAGCAACTAAGGTAGTTTTCACCTATAAACAATTATTTTCAAATAGTAACAAAACAATAACAAAGTAAAATACAACAAAAGGATTTTAGTAAATATTTTACTAGCAAAAAGATTTACTTTTAAAGAACGAGTAAAACTATGAAAACAACATTCTAAACAACATAAGTGTTTGCCTAATGAACTTAACTACAAGCACAACCATAAACTAAGAGAAAACAAATTATGAAACAACTAAGTTAACAGAAAATAATTAATAAAATATATTTGTTACAAAACAGAATTAGATCATCTAAAACTTTGTGAAAATAATCTCTACTAAAACTAAGTTGTTTTATAAAACATTACCTAATGATAGAGAATATAGTTTCCTATAATAGAGTAAAACTAAACCATTTTTATTGACAAACATTTCATAACAGAAAATATTACTACAAATTTATTTGAAAACAGAATCTAATTATATAAAACTTTAGTTAAAAGAATTGTTACTAACAAATTTGCTTTTAAAACAACTATACCTATTTGAAAGAGGGTATAGATCCCTACAACAAAATTGATAAATTAACAAATTAACTTTTGTTAACAGAAAATAAATTACTAAGGTTTGGAACAACAAAACTAAATGAAATATGAAACTTAATATAAATCATATTCAGATTTTCCAAATAAAATAAAGTAATTCAAACTAATTAAACTAATAGGAACTAATCAGACTCTTTTTTTTTAAACCCTAATCAATTTTATTCTAAAATTTTCTCAACCTTTACCTACTGATAACTAATATCACTACTGTGAAGTAGCAGAAAGAATCAATCAAAAAAATATTATAAAACTCAAGTTATTCAGAAAACAAAATTTAAATCAAATCTGTTTAAATTCAAATTTAATTATTCAAACATGGTCAAACTTGTCATCTACAGAAACTATATAAAAATTGTGACCTAATTCAAAAAGAATCAAGTTAAAATACTTAAAAACCTAAAAGATATGATAAAAACAAATTCGGGATTAACTCTGTTTTTAAAACAAAACAGAAATTGGAAAAATCCTAACTAACGGTCAGGGGGTGACGTGGCGCTCTGCTATTGGCTACGGGGGGTTGTGCCAGCGGCGCTACGGGCGGTCGACCGAGCCTAAGGGGAAAACGCTTCGCGAAATAAAATTTCTAATCGTAGCCGTTCATCTGGATCCGATGGTTGAGGGGGTGGTGGAGAGGCTCACCGTGCTTATGTCGCCGGCGATGGAGACTCTGGCAAGGCAGGGACGGCGAGGTCGTCGGGGAGATGGCTTCGGAGGGTCTCCGGCGATGTCTCCGGCACTGGTCGACGCAGGGGAGCTCGGCGAAGGCGATGGTGGCGTCGGAGGGGTGAGGGGGGCGACGGTTTTGACGACCAAGAGCTCGGAGGCGGTTCGGTGGATGTGGAGCTCCGACGAGGTTGATGGTTGCGCCGTTCTGATGGGTCTCCGGCGAAGCAGAGGGGTGGGGAAGGTGCGCACAGGCGAGAGGAGGTGAATGGAGGGCTCGGGGAAGGCAGGGGAAGCAGCACGTCGAAAATGGCGCGGTCGCTACCGGTTGTCTCCGGCGAGCTATTCCGGTGAGGAGAGGGCACGGAAGGAGGGGGAAACAAGGGGAATGAGTAGAGGAGAGGCAGGGGTACTTATAGGGGCTCGCGGGTGGTCGGGGAATAAAGGAGGGAGGGGGTCTGCGGCGAGGGGATCCGGCGACGGCGTCGGGCGCATGGGAGGAGGGTGATGACCGGCGACGGTTTCGGTCGGGCGAGTGGGGCCTGGGTGTCAGCGAGAGAGAGAGGGCGAGCGTAGTCAGCGGGCGACCGACCGGTAACGGTCTCGGCATTTAATGTCGTTGGGCCGGCCGGTTTTATTATAAACCGTTACCGTTTTCTATTTATGATTTTACCAGAGCCATAAAACTTGTTCAATGCATTCAAATAAATTCTAAATATAGTCAAATTTCATATCCAAATTAAAAGAATAATAAATTCCATTTAATGGACATTTTTATTCTGGAATTTGAATACTTTGGAAAAAATATTATTTTCAGAAATTGCCCTTTTGCTTTTAAATCCCTTTGCAAATATTTTTCAGAATAACCCCTGGTTTTTATTATTCAAATAAATCACCAAGAAGTCCCTGGTGTGGAGTGTCATGTTACTCCTCTCAAATTTTTGTCAGGGGTTTGAATACTTTGAAAATTGGAATAGGAACCAAATATGAAATGATTCCAAAAGAAAATCCAGAGATTTTCACATTCACTATTCAAAGATTTATTTTAAACTTCCAACTCATATTTCATATAATTTGAAGAAGTCATTTTATCTTCTCTCATGAAAATCATTGAGTTGCTTAAAGTTTTCTGAATTTGAAATATTTTCAAAATGGAAATTCAAATCATTTTCAAATCCCTTTTCATTTCTTTAAATGGAAGAAGTCATGTCATCTTCACTCTAGGGTTTTGTGATAAAATGAATTTGAATTCCTGGTGATCAAAATGCAGATTGAAAGTTTTGGGAAGGTCATTTCATTCCCTCTCATCAAACTTTCAAAAAGTTTCAAATTTCACTCACTTTCAATCACTCAAGCAAACAAACAATCATTCTAAATATTATTATAACATTCCAAAGTTTGGGATGTTACAGTTAGCTCCGAAATGGCCTATTTAATAAAAAATGACCTATGCTTAGCTAATTATCCTACAAAATGACATAATTAGCATAGTTAGGTAAAAACATCATAAGAACCTTGGTTAGCTCATTACAATGACTAATTTAGCTCCAAAATGACATAATAAGGTCAAAATGGATTTAATAATCATAGTTGGCTCCAAAATGACATATTTTACCCAAGTTAGCTCTAGAATGGCCTATACTTAGCTTGGCTTCCACCTAAATGACATAAATAGCTTAGTTAGCTCTAAAATGGCCTATTTAATAATAAATGACCTATACTTAGCTATTTATCCTCCAAAATGAAATAATTAGCTCCAAAAAGGCATAATTAGCAAATTAAGCCCGAAGAACACGACAAGAGGAGAAGAAAGAGGAGAAATAAAAAAAAGGAAGAAGTAGAAGAAGAGAAGAAGAAGGAGAAGGAGAAGGAGGAAGAAGAAGGAGAAGAAGGAGAAGAAGGAGGAGAGAAGCTTCTTCTCCTTCTTCTTGTCCTTGTTCTTTTCTTCTTCTTCTCCTCTTCCTTCTCCTTATCCTTCTCCTTCCCCTTCTCCTGCTCCTCCTTCTTCTTCTTTTACTTCTCCTTCTTCTTCTCTTCTTGCTTCTTCTCTTTCTCTACTTCTACGTAACTTAGACTCATCCAAAAAAGACTAAATTGGCTAATTATCCAACAAAATGACATAATTAGCTTAGTTAGCTCCGAAATGGCCTATTTAATAAGAAATGCACTATACTTAGCTAATTATCCTCCAAAATGACATAATTAGCATAGTTAGGTAAAAACATCATAAGTACCTTCGTTAGCTCATTACAATGACTAATTTAGCTCCAAAATGTCATAATAAGTTCAAAATGGATTTAATAATCATAGTTGGCTCCAAAATGACATATTTTACCCAAGTTAGCTCTAGAATGGCCTATACTTAGCTTGGCTTCCACCTAAATGACATAATTAGCTTAGTTAGCTCCAAAATGGTCTATTTAATAATAAATGACCTATACTTAGCTATTTATCCTCCAAAATGAAATAATTAGCTCCAAAAAGGCATAATTAGCTAATTAAGCCCGAAGAAGAGGACAAGAAGAGAAGAAAGAGGAGAAATGAATAAAAATAAGAAGAAGAAGAAGAGAAGAAGAAGGAGAAGGAGAAGGAGGAAGAAGAACGAGAAGAAGGAGAAGAAGGAGGAGAGAAGCTTTTGTCCTTCTTCTTTTCTTCTTCTTCTCCTCTTCCTTCTCCTTCTCCTTCTCCATCTCCTTCTCCTCCTCCTCCTCCTTCTTCTTTTACTTCTCCTTCTTCTTCTCTTCTTGCTTCTTCTCTTTCTCTACTTCTATGTAGCTTAGACTCATCCAAAAAAGACTAAATTGGCTAATTATCCCACAAAATGACATAATTAGCTTAGTTAGCTCCGAAATGTCCTATTTAATAAAAAATGACCTATACTTAGCTAAATATCCCCCAAAATGACACAATTAGCATAGTTAGGTAAAAACATCACAAGAACCTTGGTTAGCTCATTAGAATGACTAATTTAGCTCCAAAATGACATAATAAGGTCAAAATGGATTTAATAATCATAGTTGGCTCCAAAATGACATATTTTACCCAAGTTAGCTCTAGAATGGCCTATACTTAGCTTGGCTTCCACCTAAATGACATAATTAGCTTAATTAGCTCCAAAATGGCCTATTTAATAATAAATGACCTATACTTAGCTATTTATCCTCCACAATGAAATAATTAGCTCCAAAAAGGCATAATTAGCTAATTAAGCCCGAAAAAGAGGACAAGAGGAGAAGAAAGAGGAGAAATGAAAAAAAGGAAGAAGAAGAAGAAGAGAAGAAGAAGGAGAAGGAGAAGGAGGAAGAAGAAGGAGAAGGAGGAGAAGGAGGAGAGAATCTTCTTCTCCTTCTTCTTGTCCTTCTTCTTTTCTTCTTCTTCTCCTGTTCCTTCTCCTTCTCCTTCTCCTTCTCCTCCTCCTCCTTCTTCTTCTTTTACTTCTCCTTCTTCTTCTCTTCTTGCTTCTTCTCTTTCTCTACTTCTATGTAGCTTAGACTCATCCAAAAAAGACTAAATTGGCTAATTATCCCACAAAATGACATAATTAGCTTAGTTAGCTCCGAAATGTCCTATTTAATAAAAAATGACCTATACTTAGCTAAATATCCCCCAAAATGACACAATTAGCATAGTTAGGTAAAAACATCACAAGAACCTTGGTTAGCTCATTAGAATGACTAATTTAGCTCCAAAATGACATAATAAGGTCAAAATGGATTTAATAATCATAGTTGGCTCCAAAATGACATATTTTACCCAAGTTAGCTCTAGAATGGCCTATACTTAGCTTGGCTTCCACCTAAATGACATAATTAGCTTAATTAGCTCCAAAATGGCCTATTTAATAATAAATGACCTATACTTAGCTATTTATCCTCCACAATGAAATAATTAGCTCCAAAAAGGCATAATTAGCTAATTAAGCCCGAAAAAGAGGACAAGAGGAGAAGAAAGAGGAGAAATGAAAAAAAGGAAGAAGAAGAAGAAGAGAAGAAGAAGGAGAAGGAGAAGGAGGAAGAAGAAGGAGAAGGAGGAGAAGGAGGAGAGAATCTTCTTCTCCTTCTTCTTGTCCTTCTTCTTTTCTTCTTCTTCTCCTGTTCCTTCTCCTTCTCCTTCTCCTTCTCCTCCTCCTCCTTCTTCTTCTTTTACTTCTCCTTCTTCTTCTCTTCTTGCTTCTTCTCTTTCTCTAATTCTACGTAGCTTAGACTCATCCAAAAAAGACTAAATTGGCTAATTATCCAACAAAATGACATAATTAGCTTAGTTAGTTCCGAAATGGCCTATTTAATAAAAATGACCTATACTTAGCTAATTATCCTCCAAAATGACATAATTAGCATAGTTAGGTAAAAACATCATAAGAACCTTGGTTAGCTCATTACAATGACTAATTTAGCTCCAAAATGACATAATAAGGTCAAAATGGATTTAATAATCATAGTTGGCTCCAAAATGACATATTTTACCCAAGTTAGCTCTAGAATGGCCTATACTTAGCTTGGCTTCCACCTAAATGACATAATTAGCTTAGTTAGCTCCAAAATGGCCTATTTAATAATAAATGACCTATACTTAGCTATTTATCCTCCAAAATGAAATAATTAGCTCCAAAAAGGCATAATTAGCTAATTAAGCCCGAAGAAGAGGACAAGAGGATAAGAAAGAGGAGAAATGAAAAAAGGAAGAAGAAGAAGAAGAGAAGAAGAAGGAGAAGGAGAAGGAGAAGGAGGAAGAAGAAGGAGAAGAAGGAGGAGAGAAGCTTCTTCTCCTTCTTCTTTTCCTTCTTCTTTTCTTCTTCTTCTCCTCTTCCTTCTCCTTCTCCTTCTCCTCCTCCTCCTTCTTCTTCTTTTACTTCTCTTTCTTCTTCTCTTCTTGCTTCTTCTCTTTCTCTACTTCTACGTAGCTTAGACTCATCCAAAAAAGACTAAATTGGATAATTATCCAACAAAATGACTTAATTAGCTTAGTTAGCTCCGAAATGGCCTATTTAATAAAAAATGACATATACTTAGCTAATTATCCTCCAAAATAACATAATTAGCATAGTTAGTTAAAAACATCATAAGAACCTTGGTTAGCTCATTACAATTACTAATTTAGCTCCAAAATGACATAATAAGGTAAAAATGGATTTAATAATCATAGTTGGCTCCAAAATGACATATTTTACCCAAGTTAGCTCTACAATGGCCTATACTTAGCTTGGCTTCCACCTAAATGACATAATTACCTTAGTTAGCTCCAAAATAGCCTATTCAATAATAAATGACCTATACTTAGCTATTTATCCGCCAAAATGAAATAATTAGCTCCAAAAAGGCATAATTAGCTAATTAAGCCCGAAGAAGAGGACAAGAAGAGAAGAAAGAGGAGAAATGAAAAAAAGGAAGAAGAAGAAGAAGAGAAGAAGAAAGAGAAGGAGGAGGAAGAAGAAGGAGAAGAGGGAGAAGAAGGAGGAGATAAGCTTCTTGTCCTCCTTCTTGTCCTTCTTCTTTTCTTCTTCTTCACCTCTTCCTTCTCCTTCTCCTTATCCTTCTCCTTCTCCTCCTGCTCCTCCTTCTATTACTTGTCCTTCTTCTTCTCTTCTTGCTTCTTCTCTTTCTCTACTTCTACGTAGCTTAGACTCATCCAAAAAAGCCTAAATTGGCTAATTATCCAACAAAATGACATAATTAGCTTACTTAGCTCCGAAATGGCCTATTTAATAAAAAATGACCTATGCTTAGCTAATTATCCTCCAAAATGACATAATTAGCATAGTTAGGTAAAAACATCATAAGAACCTTGGTTAGCTCATTACAATGACTACTTTAGCTCCAAAATGACATAATAAGGTCAAAATGGATTTAATAATCATAGTTGGCTCCAAAATGACATATTTTACCCAAGTTAGCTCTAGAATGGCCTATACTTAGCTTGGCTTCCACCTAAATCACATAATTAGCTTAGTTAGCTCTAAAATGGCCTATTTAATAATAAGTGACCTATACTTAGCTATTTATCCTCCAAAATGAAATAATTAGCTGCAAAAAGGCATAATTAGCAAATTAAACCCGAAGAACAGGACAAGAGGAGAAGAAAGAGGAGAAATGAAAAAAAGGAAGAAGTAGAAGAAGAGAAGAAGAAGGAGAAGGAGAAGGAGGAAGAAGAAGGAGAAGAAGGAGAAGAAGGAGGAGAGAAGCTTCTTCTCCTTCTTCTTGTACTTGTTCTTTTCTTCTTCTTCTCCTCTTCCTTCTCCTTCTCCTTCTCCTCCTCCTCCTTCTTCTTCTTTTACTTCCCCTTCTTCTTCTCTTCTTGCTTCTTCTCTTTCTCTACTTCTACGTAGCTTGGACTCATCCAAAAAAGACTAAATTGGCTAATTATCCAACAAAATGACATAATTAGCTTAGTTAGCTCCGAAATGGCCTATATAATAAAAAATGACCTATACTTAGCTAATTATCCTCCAAAATGACATAATTAGGATAGTTAGGTAAAAACATCATAAGAACCTTGATTAGCTCATTACAATGACTAATTTATCTCAAAAATAACATAATAAGGTCAAAATTGATTTAATAGTCATAGTTGGCTCCAAAATGACATATTTTACCCAAGTTAGCTCTAGAATGGCTTATACTTAGCTTGGCTTCCACCTAAATGACATAATTAGCTTAGTTAGCTCCAAAATGGCCTATTTAATAATAAATGACCTATACTTAGCTATTTATCCTCCAAAATGAAATAATTAGCTCCAAAAAGGCATAATTAGCTAATTCAGCCCGAAGAAGAGGACAAGAGGAGAAGAAAGAGGAGAAATGAAAAAAAGGAAGAAGAAGAAGAAGAGAAGAAAAAGGAGAAGGAGGAGGAAGAAGAAGGAGAAGAAGGAGAATAAGGAGGAGATAAGCTTCTTCTACTTCTTCTTTTCTTCTTATTCTCCTCTTCCTTCTCCTTCTTCTTCTGCTTCTCCTTCTCCTCCTCCTCCTTCTTCTTCTTTTACTTCTCCTTCTTCTTCTCTTCTTGCTTCTTCTCTTTCTCTACTTCTACGTAGCTTAGACTCATCCAAAAAATACTAAATTGGCTAATTATCCAACAAAATGACATAATTAGCTTAGTTAGCTCTAAAATGGCCTATTTAATAATAAATGACCTATACTTAGCTATTTATCCTCCAAAATGAAATAATTAGCTCCAAAAAGTCATAATTATCTAATTAAGCCCGAAGAAGAGGAGAAGAGGAGAAGAAAGATGGGAAATGAAAAAAGGAAGAAGAAGAAGAAGAGAAGAAGAAGGAGAAGGAGAAGGTGGAAGAAGAAGGAGAAGAAGGAGAAGAAGGAGGAGAGAAGCTTCTTCTCCTTCTTCTTTTGTTCTTCTTCTCCTCTTCCTTCTCCTTCTCCTCCTCCTCCTCCTCCTCCTTCTTCTTCTTTTACTTCTCCTTCTCCTTCTCCTCCTCCTCCTTCTTCTTCTTTTACTTCTCCTTCTTCTTCTCTTCTTGCTTCTTCTCTTTCTCTACTTCTACGTAGCTTAGACTCATCCAAAAAAGACTAAATTGGCTAATTATCCAACAAAATGACATAATTAGCTTAGTTAGATCCGAAATGGCCTATTTAATAAAAATAACCTATGCTTAGCTAATTATCCTCCAAAATGACATAATTAGCATAGTTAGGTAAAAACATCATAAGAACCTTGGTTATCTCATTACAGTGACTAATTTAGCTCCAAAATGACATAATAAGGTCAAAATGGATTTAATAATCATAGTTGGCTCCAAAATGACATATTTTACCCAAGTTAGCTCTAGAATGGCCTATACTTAGCTTGGCTTCCACCTAAATGACATAATTAGCTTAGTTAGCTCCAAAATGGCCTATTTAATAATAAATGACCTATACTTAGCTATTTATCCTCCAAAATGAAATAATTAGCTCCAAAAAGGCATAATTAGCTAATTAAGCCCGAAGAAGAGGACAAGAGGAGAAGAAAGAGGAGAAATGAAAAAAAGGAAGAAGAAGAAGAGAAGAAGAAGGAGAAGGAGAAGGAGGAAGAAGGAGAGGAAGGAGAAGAAGGAGGAGAGAAGCTTCTTCTCCTTCTTCTTGTCCTTCTTTTCTTCTTCTTCTCCTCTTCCTTCTCCTTCTCCTTCTCCTCCTCCTCCTCCTTCTTCTTTTACTTCTCCTTCTTCTTCTCTTCTTGCTTCTTATCTTTCTGTACTTCTACGTAGCTTAGACTCATCCAAAAAAGACTAAATTGGCTAATTATCCAACAAAATGACATAATTAGCTTAATTAGCTCCAAAATGGCCTATTTAATAAAAAATGACCTATACTTAGCTAATTATCCTCCAAAATGACACAATTAGCTCCAAAAAGGCATAATTAGCTAATTTAGCCCGAAGAAGGGGACAAGAGGAGAAGAAAGAGGAAAAATGAAAAGAAGGAAGAAGAAGAAGAAGAAGAGAACAAGAAGGAGAAGGAGAAGGAGGAAGAAGAAGGAGAAGAAGGAGAAGAAGGAGAGAAGCTCCTTCTCCTTCTTCTTCTCCTTCTTCTCCTTATTCTTGACCTTCTTCTTTTCTTCTTCGTCTCCTCTTCCTTCTCCTTCTCCTTCTTCTTCTAAGTAGGTTATTTTCCCCAACAAAGACATCATTAGCTAAGTATCCTCCAAAATGACATAATTAGCATAGTTACGTAAAAACATCATAAGAACCTTGGTTAGCTCATTAAAATGACTAATTTAGCTCCAAAATGACATAATAAGGTCAAAATGGATTTAATAATCATAGTTGGCTACAAAATGACATATTTTATCCAAGTTAGCTCTAGAGTGACCTATACCTAGCTAAGTTCTATCCTAAATGACATAATAAGGCTATGTTGCTCCAAGATGACCTATTCCACCTAACTTAGGTAAGTTATCTCCAAAATAACCTATATATACTTCTCTTCTTCATCTAGTATTCTTCTTCTAACTTTCTTATTTGTCATTTTGCAGATTACATTCACTTCACGGGAAGCTTGGATTATATTGATGGAATGCTTGAATATGATTTCTTGTACCATGGCTTCACGGAAGCTTGTATTGAAACTATTGTAGTATATGGATATATATGAAACTTTGTATGCATATGGATGAAACTGGTGTAATATATGGTTTGGTATGGATGCATCTTGAATAATATGTATGTACTATGGATCAAAGTTATTTTAATATGGTTATGAGTACGGAAACAAATTTATTCGGGTCAAATATATATATATATATCCTGATTATTGTAAAAAATGGTGGATATAATAGGAAGAAAAATAAAGGGGGGCTGTTTGAGTCTTTGCCATCCGCCCACCGACGGCAAAGGCCATAGGGCAGACGGCAAAGGCTCAAGCAGCCTGGCTGAGCCACGCTGGGAGCGTCCCTTTGCCGTTGGCCTAGTACATGGGCTGACGGCAAAGGAGGGTCGGTAGACGGCAAAGGAGAGCCCCATATGGCTGATGGCAAAGGTGGCGAGAGGGGGGGGGCTGGCAGTGCTCCCTTTGTCATCGGCCCACATATGGCGGATGGCAAAGGGTGGTACGATAGACGGCAAAGGACCGTTAGCACTTGACGGGACCGTTTGGGGATCTTCCGTCCCAGTGTATTTGCCGTCGGCCCCCTCATGGCAAAGATTCTTTGCCGTCCGCCACAGGAAAGCAGATGGCAAAGAAGCTCTTCAACGGATATTTTTTTGCCATCCAGTTTGCCGTCAGCTGACTGACGGCAAAGCCTTTGCCATCCGGGGTTTCCCCTTTGCCGTCAGCCATAGCAGATGGCAAATTCTCTGATTCCTGTAGTGTGTGATGTACATCATGAGGGCTGGGTTCCAATTGAGTGGACTCTTTGTTTAGTATCACTGAGGGAAATGCATTGGTCGGATGCTTACCTCGGGTATGCTATACCACGAGTCGTGGATCACACGGAAGTTCCCCGAGTCTTGTGGGTCAAGGACAGTAGGGTGGTGCTGCTTATGCCATGTCCGGATGTTTTCATAAACCTTGGTGTGAGTACGGGCGTGGTGGTGACAAGAGGTCACGTGATCTAAGTTCGATGACTTAGCGTGAACATGAGATGTTCAACCGATACTTATGACAGTATCTGCAATTTGTTCACATGGATACCTACTAGTAGTTGATGCATGCTCACTAGTTACTTGATCATGTCATTTGCATACAAAACTAGCTTTCTGCAAATTTACCTACTTAGTGCTATACCATGCATCATTGTTACCTTGTTCCACAACTTGGGTTGCTTGCGAGTACATTCAAAGTACGCATTGGCCTGTCACTGGTTATTTAATTGGCCAGACATGGAAGAACAAGAGTATGTTAAAGAGTTTGTTGGAGACGAACATGCGAACTAGGACGCTTCCGAGTCAGAATGCCTATAGGTTAAGGCAGATGGCATGGGTTCACGCTTTCGACCAAGATTTCTGCTGCTTGTTCTAGTTTAAGTGTTTGGCCCGTGTGGCCCTATCTATGTAAGACTAAGACCTTCATGGTCATTATTTGTGTAAGACGTTAAGTATGGATGTAAGACTCTTGTTATTCAGCTTCTATGTGTTTAGTGAGCATTGATCTCTAGGATCACTGTACACGTGCATTCGGTGATCTCGACGTATGAGTCGGGATCCCTAAAGAGCTGGTATCAGAGCCATCCTGACTGTAGGAAGAACTTAGTTAGCATGGACGTTAGTTAGGATAATAGTCGTTTTCAAAACTGCACCTAGCATTGGAACTTAGGAATTCTACACTATTTACCTCTCCTATGCTTCACACAACACTTTGCTGACTCTCCTCCTTTCAAACCTTTGCAGATGGCCGTCATACCCGAAGCCTTCCTAACATCCGGCTTTCCCTTACTCCTTGGGGATATCCTGGAGAAGTGCCAGTTTTGCCAACCACCCATTTTCCTCTACCATGAGCACTGGGTCGATGCCGTCATGAAGGAGTACCACGTGGATGTGGTCGTGAAGGCAAACGACTCCCCGACTAGTTGGTTCTATCGGGACAGCTACATGCAAGGCACTCCTACACCTTCAAGACATCATTCCAGAGGTGGCTGACGAGCCAAGTACTCGCTACCTTCCCTTCAAGAAGGATGACTTTGGCGAGAGTTGGACGCTGATTCCGACCAATAAAGATGGCGCACCACTCAGGCTCCAGACCTATTTCAGCCTCTCCACCAATAGTCTGGTTCACAACTTGATGAAGGAGTCCATGAAGCTCCATGAGGAACTTCACCACACCCGAGACCTACTTCGACAAGCCAAGACAAAGCCACACAAGATCAAGAAGGATGGAGCCCCTGAGGGATGACCAGCTATTGCTTATCGAGGAGGTGTACCCCCAGCTAGTGATGCACCTACGCGTAGCCATCGCATGAGTGTGAAGGAGTACCGTGAGCTCTTCACCAACCCGCCTGCAAAGTGTCATCGGGATCGACCTCCTCGTTCCCCGACCCCCTCAACTGGGAACGATGCCCGTTCAGATGATGAACAGGAGGAAGACCTAGAGGAGCGTGACTACGAGACTAAGCACTCCACCACCTGAGTCTGAGAACCCCTAGGGTAGGATCAGTCATGTATCCCTCATGCGAAGTCGAGTTCGTGTAAATGGTTCATATGAAACCATGTGTGCTTGTTGTTTGTTTTGTTTTTTGTGTTCCGATGCAAGTCGCACTTTTGCCTCAGGCAACATGTAAGCGACTCCATCGTCTGTCTTAATATATGTTGTTGGTCTTTCGACCTTTGTTTTAACACACTTGCACTTGACCGACCCCCTTAGGCGCGCTTTTCCGTTATTGCTTATCCTCTTGTCGACCCCAGTTGTTTGGCTTGGCTGCTCCAAATAGGGTGGTGACTGCTACCCGCAACAGCTCCTTCACCAACCTTGAAGCTAGCAATTCGAGCCAGCAACAGGGAGCTAGTGGGGCTGCTCACGCTGGAGGACACCAGGAGCGGCCACAAGGCGAGATTCCCCCGCCACCACCTCTGCCGGACAACATGACCATAGCTCAGTTTCTCCAAGTTCTCCGGGAGGAACGCCAAGCGTAATGCTGCTATCTCGCAGATGGCTCAGGCTCTCGTGAACAACCAGCAGCAAGGCAGGAACGGCAATGGCCGCTCCATGCTGTCTGAGTTCATGAGGAACTCGCCCCCAACCTTCTCCGAGACTGCTGAACCATTGGATGCTGATGACTGGATTCGCACAATCGAGGACCTCCTTGCATTGGTCAACTGCAATGAGGACCGTGAGAAGGTGCTTTATGCCTCTCACTACCTCGGAGGTACCGCCCGAGCTTGGTGGGATGGATTCAAGGTCACACAAGGAGAACGTGTGATCACGTGGAATGACTTCAAGGAAGGATTCACACTACCCATATTCCTTTCTCGATCATGGCTATCAAGAAAAGAGAATTCCGAGCGATGAGGCAAAGAAGTGGCTCTGTCAAGGTGTATCTGCAAAAGTTCATACTGCTGTCAAGGTATGCACCTGAAGATGTCAACACGGAGGATGCCAAGAAGGAATGCTTCATGGAAGGACTTCAACAGGTCCTATAGTATTAGCTCATCATCTGCGAATACCGTACCTTCTTCGACTTAGTGAACAAGGCCCTCATGCTGGAAGACAAGCGTCATGCCATCAACGACAGTCACAAGCGCAAGATGATTAGCAAGGGAATCTCAAGCAACCAGAAGCCTTGTCCATGGCCGCCAGCCCCAGCCAGGCCAACCTATCAGCCGCAGTAGGCTAGACCTCCTACGCCTCGTCCGAGCTACCAGCCTCAGCTGTAGGCCAATCCCAGGCTAGCCTACAACAACAGCCCCAATAACAACAATGGTGGCAGGAACTTCAACAACAACCCTAGGCAAGTCGCTTGCTCTGGATGTGGTCAGCCAGGACACATCTCTAGGCTGTGTCCCAACAAGAAGCCAGATGCGCCGCGCCCCAATGCGCCAGCTCAACGTCAAGCCCGTGGAGCACCGCCAAGGAACCCAGCTCCCCGCAACCATCCCAACAATGACAAGGGTCGTGTGAATCATGTCACCGCAGAGGAAGCCCAGGAAGACTCGGACGTCATACTGGGTACGTTCCTCGTCAATTCAACCCTAGCAGCATTATTGTTTGATTGCGGAGCTTCACATTCTTTGGTCACCCAAAAGTTTGCACTAGAGAGTGGCATGAAGCCTACACCCCTGGGTAACCGTATGTTGATACAAACCCCGGGATCAGTTATGAAGTCTGGGATAGGTTGTAAGGGAGTTGAGATTAACATCAACGGTGTAGACTTCCTAGCCGACCTTATCATCCTGAAGTCAGAAGGCTTGGATGTGATCCTAGGCATGGATTGGTTAACCAAGCACCAAGGCTTGTTAGACCGTGCCAAGAGGATTGTCACCATGACGAATAGCCAAGGAGTGGAAGTCAAGTATGTCCCCAACCCTGCCTCCATCCAAGCCCCTCAGGCTAACTGCCTATCGGGAGTTGAGTTGGATCAAGTGCCAGTGGTATGTGAATACCCGGATGTGTTTCCTGATGAGCTGCCCGGAATGCCTCCTGACCGCGACATTGAGTTCATCATCGAACTTATGCCCGGATCAAGGCCCATCTATAAGAAGACCTACATGATGGGATCCGAAGAGTTGGCTGAGTTGAAGAAGCAACTAGCAAAGCAGCTCAGAAAAGGATTTATTCGCCCTAGTGCCTCTCCTTGGGGATCGCCTGTTCCATTTGTGTCAAAGAGGGACGGAACTATCAGACTTTGTGTCAATTACCATTCTCTCAATGAGGTCACGATAAAGAACAAGTATGCACTCCCCAAGATTGAAGACCTGTTTGATCAGTTGAACGGAGCCAAGGTGTTCTCCAAGATCGACCTCAGGTCTGGGTACTATCAGCTGAAGATCAGACCCCAAGACATTCTGAAGACAGCATTTGTAACCCGGTATGGCCTGTACGAGTACACGGTCATGTCATTCGGGTTAACTAATGCTACTGCCTACTTCATGTACCTCATGAATAAGGTCTTCATGGAGTACTTGGACAAGTTCGTTGTTGTCTTCATTGATGACATACTCGTCTTCTCCAAATCTGAAGAAGAACATGAGGAACACTTGAGATTGGTCCTAGAGAAGCTTCAAGAGCACTAGGTTTATGCCAAGTTCAGTAAGTGTGAATTCTGGCTGCATGAAGTTGGATTCTTGGGTCATGTGTTGACTGCAGAAGGATTATCAGTGGATCCTGCCAAGATTGAAGCCGTGACTGAATGGCAAACCCCAACCACCGTGAAGGAAGTCAGGAGCTTCCTCGGGCTCGCGGGATATTACCACAAGTTCGTGGAAGGGTTCTCAAGCATTGCCCGACCCATGACCCAACTTTTGAAGAAGGACAAGAAGTTCGAGTGGACAGCTAAGTGCGAGGAAAGTTTCCAGGAGCTCAAGAAGAGATTGACCACAGCCCCAGTTTTGGCCACCCCCGATATTCACAAGGAGTTTGTGATTTATTGTGATGCATCAAGACCTGGACTTGGCGGTGTTCTGATGCCAGAAGGGAGAGTCATAGTGTATCTACCCAAACAACTACGTCCTCATGAAGAGAACTACGCCACTCATGATCTTGAGTTGGCTGCCGTGGTTCATGCCTTGAAGACATGGCGACATTACCTTCTGGGGAAGCAATGTGAGATATTCACATACCACAAGAGTTTGAAGTATATCTTCACTCATAGGGAGTTGAACATGACGCAGCAAAGATGGTCGGAATTGATCAAGGACTACGACCTCAATGTTCAATACCACCCCGGAAAGGCCAATGTGGTAGCAGACGCCTTGAGCAGAAAGGCTTGTTCCTTGAATGCTATGATTAAGGAAAGGCTACCCGCCCTGTATGAAGAACTTGAGAGCTTCGGCCTGGAATTGGTCGCACCTGGATTCCTCGCCAACCTTGAAGCAAAGCCTACCTTGATGGATGATATCAAAGAAGCCTAGAAGGGACACGAGAGCATTGAAGGGATCAAGAGGAAGATCGAGGCACACAAGGCCCGAGGATTCTCAGTGGATGAACAAGGAGTTGTATGGTTCGGAAATCACATGTGCGTACCCAACAAGGAAGGGCTCAAGAACATGATTTTCCAAGAAGCTCATGACACTCCCTACTCCATCCATCCTGAAGGAACCAAGATGTATCAGGACCTCAAGGCAAGTTTCTGGTGGCATGGCATGAAGCGGGAGATAGGCATGTTTGTTGCTAAGTGTGACATATGCCAGAGGGTCAAGGCTTAGCATCAGCGACCCGCTGGGCTATTGCAACCTCTCAAAGTGCCAGAATGGAAGTGGGATAAAATCAGGATGGATTTCACCACCGCTTTATCGAGGTCAAGCAAGGGACATGACTCCATTTGGGTCATTGTTGATCACCTGACCAAGGTAGCCCACTTCATCCCCGTTAGAACCACCTACGATGGAAGCCAGCTCGTGAACCTCTACATCAACCGCATTGTGAGTCTTCACGGAGTTCCAAAGGAGATCGTGTCGGATCGAGGAACCCAGTTCACCTCAAGATTCTGGAAGAAGATTCAAGAAGCTATGGGAACCAAGCTCTCCTTTAGCACTACTTTTCACCCTTAGACCGGTGGGCAGACGGAACGAGTAAATCAGATACTCGAAGATATGCTCCATGCTTGTGTTTTGGCATATGGAGCCAAGTGGGAAGATTGCCTACCCTTCGCCGAGTTCTCATACAACAACAGCTATTAGTCGAGTCTTCAGATGGCACCATTTGACGTGTTGTATGGACGCAAGTGCCGACTCCCCTCAACTGGTCAGAGACCGGAAAAGGATTAATTTTTGGACCAGATATCCTCTGCTCAGCCAAAGAGCAAGTTCAACTTGTCCGAGAATGTCTGGAGGCCACCAAATCAAGACAAAAGAGCCATGCTGACTCTCACCGCAGAGAAGTGAACTTCTGTGTCGGTGACCATGTCTACCTCCGAGTCACGCCTCTCAAAGAAACCAAGCGCTTCCACGTCAAAGGAAAGCTCGCTCCAAGATACATCGGCGCCTTCAAGATCACCGCCATGCATGGAGAAGTTGCCTACCAGTTGGAGCTACCAGCCGAGCTGTCGGATGTGCGCAACGTCTAACATGTGTCACAACTCCGCAAGTGTCTGCAAGTTCCCAACCGCCCCGACCTCTACAAGGACATCGACCATCAAGCCATCGATCTTCAGCTAGATGTCACTTATCGTGAGAGACCAGTTCGCATTTTGGATAAAGCCGAGTGCTGCAACCGAAGCCGCACCCTCAAGTACTTCAGGGTCCAGTGTAGCAACCACACCGAAGCTGAAGCAACCTGGGAGTGTGAAGATTATCTTAGATCAGAGTTCCCTTATCTTTTTAGCGCTTAGCCTAGGAATCTCGGGGACCATATTCTTGTAAGGGGGGAAGGTCTGTCACACCCTATGTTTGTAGCACATTCTTATGTTTGGGTTTTTAAAATTTGGAGCCAACTAAAACTTTTCCTATGTGTTTGTGCTTGCTTGCTATGTTGTTTGCTTGCTTGTGGGTTGAGTCTTATGGCACTACTAGGTTCCATTCCACTTCATAATCATCTTCCTTGATCCAAACCCCTTTCCCAATGATCATGCCATGTGAATAGTGCCCAAAACTATTTTTATCAAATTTTGTTTTAACAAAAATTATTTATTTAATTTAAGTTTCCAAAACCCCATATAATGAGGTTTGCACTACAAGTCCCCAAATCAGGTGGACCCTTCTTTCCCAAAGGCTTTATTTCAAACCTACTATATATATGACTTCTCAAAACCACTAAATATTATTTTTAAAGATTAGTTTCATATTTTATTTAAAGGCTTTTTGTTAAGGCCAGAAATGGTATTTCCTAGGGAAAAATAATCTAAATGCTTTAAAAATATTTGAGAAAATTCAGAGAAACTCACTGGACATATATTTTCCATATATATGAGTTTCAACACAAGGGCATGATCAGATCATAGGAAAAACCCCTCAAAACCCTTTCTGTTCAGATCAAACTTTTCAAATATTTCTATAAGAAATATTCTCAATAATCTCCAGGAAACTTCTAGCAAGTCAACACTATCATGGGTGGTGATCTCGCAAATTTTCATCCCAATCCAAGTTGGTTTGGTTCATCAAATCATCCCAAAATCATTCCTGTCCAGAATCAAATTTGAGCAACTTTACATTGTGCAGTGTCTCCCCTTGGCCTCAAACTTCGTGGGCATGCTCTAATGGCCAAATAGTGATGATACACTAAGTGGTGCATCAAGGGTTAAAGCCTAACATCATTGGATCTATAGACATCAGTTTCTGCCAATTTCTAGGGTTCACCAAATTTCCATTATCAACTTTTTCCCCTTGAGCTCAAATTTGGTGAAGCATCTCATTTTTACCTAGCCTTTGACCCTGGTAAATATCTCAGTAAGCTGGTAATTATTTCATGGCAATAACTCCATCAAACACCTTCTGGTGAATTTGTAAAACCAACATTTTCACCTCTTATCCTTTTACCCTTGGCCCTAGTTTTTTACCATAGCCTCTGTGAGTTACTAGCTACCTCCAGTAAGAGTTCGATGGCTAAAGCCCAAGTGTAAGGTGGGGTAAAACCCCTATTTCTACCATGGCAGCATCTGTTTCTATCCTCCCCTGCCCATTTCTTTTCACCCCTAGCCCTCCTTAGCCTCTAAGGCATCCAAGAGCATCTCCAGCCCCCCCCCCCAGGAGCTAGTGGACAAGGTGGGCACCCCAGAATGCATAGGCAGCAGCAAAGCCGACCATACGCAAGCTCTGGAGCATTCTACGGCACACTCCCGCATTGTAGCCGCCGCCCAATGGCCGGCCCCGACGACCTTGGGCCTCCCCCGCGTGTCCCCCGACACGCCCTCGACGTCCATGACACGGCAAACGGTCGGCCTCCTCCTCTCTCTCCTTCCTCCGCCCTCACACACGCGTGCCCAGCGCCGCCCAGTCGGCCAACCGAGGAGCTCACACGCGCGGGCATCTCTGACCTCTCCTCCTTTGCTCCAGCGTACACTGACCCCAGGAGCACCCGAGGCTCGCCCCCGTCCCCCCCCTGTGCCCTCTAGCCTCGGCCATGAGCTTGCCGGCCCACCGCAGCTTAGCGGACTCGCCCCCACCTATAAAAAGGTCCTCCCGAGCCCCTCTCTCCCCTCTGCTCTCTCTCTCCTATCCCCTACAGCCCCCCTGCGCGCTCTGAGGACCTCCCGTAGCTCCTGCGCTCGGAATCGGGCCGAGGACCACCGCAGCAACCTCATCATCGATCTCCGGGTATAGAGCCCCTCCAGCCCCCATTCTTCTCCCGTTGGTCCTCCCTCGCCATGCTGATGCTTTCCCCTCTTCCTCCCGTCCTTCTTGCAGCACTGAACGGCTCCGGTGACCTCTCCCGAAGCGCCCTCCGGCACAAGGGCTCGTCGCCAGCGACTCCGGCCACCTCAGGCCTCCATTCCTCCTCCAGAGGACCGGCGGGTCAATGCTGAGCTCATCCCCGCCTTGGCCTGTCGTCGTCGTGCCTTGCATCATCACGGATGAGCACACCGGATACCTTGTCACGAGGTTGGAGATTACAGGCGGGGCCTGCCTGTCATCTTCACCTCCCCCCTCCTCTCTCTATCGCTAGCCGTCGGGGCCCAGCCGTCCGGTTCGAACACGCCCACGCCCGCCGGGATGCCTTGGCTAGTTGGCCTCTGGGCTGGCCCAGTTGCTGGCCTCCTCCGGCCAGGGCACCGTGCCCGTTTCTTTTTCCTTTTTCTTTTTCCTGCAAATTCCAAAAATCCCACAGGGTGAAATATTTGCCCAATGCCAATATTTCTTCCACCTAAATTCATAAAATAATCCCTAGAATTTAATACCGCCATTTGTAAAAAAGTTTGAATATTTTTTAGCACTGATTTATTTTAAAACCTATATTTAGGCACCTTTTTGCCTCTGTTATTTTATTTCCAAAATCTTTTTCACAACAAAACCCTAAGAGAATATTTTAGTATAACTTTTTGTATTTATCAGAGTAGGTGGACATTTTTGGTACTAGTTTGAGCGCTCTGTTTTGTGTGATTGCTTATTTTTATTGTTATTTTATCGCGACGATAGATTGTGCTATTGAAAGACCCCAATGACTTTGTTGAGCCAGGCAAGGAGCCCTTTGACCATGATAAGAAACCATTTTTTTGCATGTCATATAGCACTTTACTTTCATCGTATTTGATCATGTGTTGTGGTGTCCCCCTTTTGAAAATGGAGGGTTTAAGATTTGTCGACCGTCCCAACCTTACATGCGCAACCACGACACCCCTTATGGGATGGGACTTTGTTGATTACCTTGGTGCGTGGGTGGTGGCAAGGAGCCTGCATTACTAGTGGCGATGGAGGCGCACGACGGCGGGGGCGACGGGGTGGCGGTGGGCGCGAGCGGTGGGGTCATGGGGCGACGGGGAGGATAGAGGGAGAGAAAGAGAGAGAGAGAGAGGCTGGCTGGGGGGTGTTAGCCGTTAGTTAACCCCCCTCTTTGCCATTCGCTAGCGGACGGCAAAGGACGTTTGCCGTTCGCTAGCGGACGGCAAAGAAGGGGGCCGTTAGGTCAAGTTGTTGGCTGGGTCGTCAGTGGGCCCCCTCCCTCTTTGCCGTCTGCTAGTAGATGGTAAACCTCATTTGCCATCCGCTAGTAGACGGCAAAGAAGTGGCTGATGGCAAAGCCAACCTTTGCTGTCTACCACCTCTTTGCCGTCTGCTTTCTACTAGCTGATGGCAAAGCCACTCTTTGCCGTCCGCTAGCAGATGGCAAAGATGTGGCAGCCGACAAATCTTCTGATTCCAGTAGTGGTGGGTGATGGCAAGGAGCCCGCATTACTAGTGGCGGGAGTGGCGTGGTCACTCTCGTTACGGGGTCGTATCGGTATGTACGATCATGCGCTGTCGTCATAGGCACCGGGCACACCGTTGGTCCCCTCATGGATGGTACGATTAGAGCGAGGCTCGTGTGATGTACATCATGAGGGTTGGGTACCAATGGAGTCGACTCTTTGTTTAGTATCGCCGGGGAAAAGGCATTGTTTGGGTGCTTACCTCGGTATGTTATATCGCGAGTCGTGGATGACATGGAAGTTCCCCGAGTCTTGTGGGTAAAGTGTGCAACCCCTACAGAGTGTAAAACTATTCGAATAGCCGTGTCCATGGTCAAGGATAGTTGGGTGGTGCTTCTTATGCCACGTCCGGATGTTTTCATAAACCATGGTGTGAGTATGGGTGTGGTGGTGACAAGAGGTCACGTGATCTAAGTACGATGACTTAGCATGAACATGAGATGTTCAACAAATACTTATGATGGTATCTGCAATTTGTTCACATGGATACCTACTAGTGGTTGATGCATGCTCACTAGTTACTTGATCATGTCATTTGCATACAAAACTATCTTTCTCCAAATTTACCTAGTTAGTGCTATACCATGCATCATTATTACCTTGTTCCACAACTTGTGTTGCTTGCGAGTAGATTCAAAGTACTCATTGGTTTGCCACCAGTTATTTAATTGGCCAGGCATGGAAGACAGGAGTATGTTGAACAGTTCGTTGGAGACGAACATGCGAACCAGGACGCTTCCCATTGAGAATGCCTGTAGGTTAAGGCAGATGGCATGAGTTCAGGCTTTTGACCAAGATTTCCGCTGCTTGTTCTAGTTTAAGTGTTTGGCCTGTGTGGCCTTATCTATGTAAGACTAAGACCTTTCTGGTCATTATTTGTGTAAGACGTTATGTATGGATGTAAGACTCTTGTTATTCAGCTTCTGTGTGTTTAGTGAGCATTGATCTCTGGGATCACTGTACACGTGCATTCGGTGATCTCGACGTATGAGTCGGGGTCCCCACAATGAGACCAGTCAAAGTTTTGCTGAAAGTCCATGTCTTTGAGTTCCTTAGGAGTCTTGAGGTGTGCGAGAATGGCCCATGCACGATCGAAGATTTCATGCACATAGTAGTGATTTTTCCTCACAGAATTATGCGTCACAGTCATGTTTTGAACAATGGAGGCCAACTGATGCTTCACTCACTTGTGATTGCAATCAACCTTCTGATTGAGACTTATGAGAAGGTCATGATCAGCCATCACACGAGGGGCAGACTCTTGAGGTTTTTGTGCTGAGGCTTTTGCATCAGAGTCCTGGGTAGCAGTGTCATCATTGGTGGAGTAAGATGCATCTTTGCGAAACTGACCATCCAATGGACGAGTACCTTCATCAATGACGGCTTTGCCTTTTACTTCAACTAAGGCAATTGTGCTCTTGAGGATTTCAATTGGGGGCAAAAAGCCGAAGTGATTCTGGAAGTCCGCCTTGAAGGGGCATAAGGCTTCAGATCAAATGGGGCTAGTGCTGCATTCGCCAATGTCCTCATCAAGAAATTGTGGAAGTTGATGGGAATCCCATGAATGATGTTCAATATCATGTTCTTCATGACTCCCTCCACTTCTTCTTCTTCGAAGTTGTGGGCCTTCGGAGGACATAGGGTGTTGGTGAGAATGTGATAGACCGTCCTGGGCACATAGAGCAAATCCTTCACGAGGAAGGTTGTTCGTTGAGGTTTTCCAGGAGCCAACGGCTTCATCAACACTTGCATCAATTGGTTGGGTAGAGCAGGTTCATCAAACAGGCAGCGAGCTTCTTTTGAAGGAATTGGAACTGGGACTGACCGAAGCAATTCAGAGACAGGAGCAGTTAGGTGAGTAGATCCAGTCATCCAGTCCAAGACCCAGGAGTTGATGTCAGAGGTATCACCTGTGATGTGCAAAGTGGCATAGAATTGAAGAATTAGTTCTTCGTTCCAGTCATAGATATCCACACAGAATGGAAGAATTCCTGCATCGTGAAGAACTGAGAGCACCGGCGTAAAGGATGGAATTGTTTCCATATCCGCATGAGGAATTCGATGGTGGTCGACGACTTTCTTCTTGTCACATAGCATTGATGCATAATAATTCATCTGTGTTGGAGTCCAGAATCTGGTGTGACCGGCCCTTGCTGAGTCATATGGATTGGGTCCAGTGAAGAAAATGTGCTCATTGAAGAAATTGGACTTGAGGAATTTGGGGTGCTTTGAGCCTTTGAATGGCATCCTTGGTTTTGGCTGAAGGTTTGGGTTGAAACGGCCCACAATGTCCTTATGCATAGGAGGAATTTCTTCAGACTAAGGAATTTGAGTAGCAGTTTCCTCAGTGGCAGTTGGAGGAGCAGTGTCATCAGCTGATGCATCTGGAATTTCTTCAGTGGCTGTAGCAGCCAAGTCATCAAATCCTTCACGAATTTCTTCAGTCTGGGCTGGGGACTGAGGAATCTGTGACAGAGGAGTGGTTATTGGGGAATTTGGGTGAGCAGCTTCCCAATATTCATCATTGATGACAGGTGTTGTGTTGCCAATGTCCATGCCCTCATCAATTTCTTCAACGCCGGCCTCTTCAACAATCAACTCAGGCTAGGGCGATGATACCCGTGGAGTTGAAGCATTTGCTTCCACTTCAATTTCTTCATCAATCTGCTCTTTTGAAGCAGCAGAATGATCTTCCTCATCCTCAGCATCTGGGATGACATAGTCAACGCCAAATGGAATTATCTCATAGGCTAGTGCTGAGGAGATTGGGGTGGCATCTATGGGTTCAATTGAAGATCTTAGCAAGGTCTTCAACTTCTTCAGGACTGTGGAATCTGAAGTTGAAGCTTTTTTCTTTAGTGCCTTCTTCTCAGCAGCCTTAGTTTCTTCACTTCTGATGCTGAAGGAAGGTTGATTGTCTTCACACTTGATGATATTGTTATTTCAGCAAAGGGTGAGGGATGTGCATTTTCTTCAGGAATGACTGATGCAGTTGCCCTTGTGAGTTCAATTTCCTTAGGCGTAGCAAAAGCTTTAGCTAACCTGTCAGTTTCTTTAGGCACAACAATGGAGGTTGTCCTGGTATGTTCTTTAGCAGCCTGAGTTTCTTTAGCGGTAGGAGTAGTTTCATCAGCAGGCTGAGCAAATTCTCTAGCCTGAGGAATTTCTGGTTGCGATTGAGCTGAACCCTTGAGTTATGGTCGTTGATGACTTTATCAGCTATATTGACAAAGCAAACATTTGCGCCTTGCCAATTAGCATAGTATCTATTGAATTCCTCACTAAGGTTTTTGATCTCAAACTGCATTTCACTAGTTCCTGAGGAGACAGCTTCAAAATAGTTTTCTTCAAGAAATGCTCTTTCTTGTACCGAGCCTTCTTGGTTTGTCCGGCCTTCTCATACTTCCATTTTTCTTCTGCTATGAAAGCGGTGGGGACTTGATCAGGACCACGAGGCAACTTCAAGTCATCAATTGGCGTTTTGGGATCCTTGTGCCAGATATCAACAAAGTTCAGCACTATCTTAGGATCCAGCCACATAGAGGAATTTGAGTGCCCTTCGTTTGAGCCACTCATTCTTGCTTGTTTTTGATGATTGCAGCCAGTTCCTCATCATCATCTTCATCCGAGGAATCAGATGGTATTGTGAATGCCACTTTCTTGGGTTGAGGACTTTGTCGAATGCCTTGTCCAGCAGTTGCTTTTGTTTTCATCAGTGAAGGACTGGTTGAGGAATGTGCTTGGGCTGAAGACCTTGCTGATGCACCTGAAGCAATTGAGAATCCCTCTGTCCTCTGACATGATGCAAGGTGCGCAGGAGTTGAGGACTTCGCAGCAGCAGCAGAGGACTGAGCAGCTACTGAACCAGCGGTTGAGGCCTTTGAAGGTTGAGCATGAGGAATCTGTTGTGATGATTTTGAAGTTGAAGAATTTGACTTCACTACAAATTTCTTCACCATAGTTTTCTCCGGAGCACTTGTAGAGGCTCCGGTAGTGGAAACAACAGCAGAGTCTTCATTGAATTTCTTCACAGCCTCTTTTGCTCTCTGCGCCATCTTGGCTTGATGTTTCTCCCATTCATCAGGAAAGTCATTACCATTCTTGAGACTAGTGGAATCAGCAATTTGATTGGGAGCCAAGGGTGGCCTGCTGCAAGGGGGTTTCATAGCGAATTTCATCATATACTTAGGAGTGACATAGCGATATTCTTTCCACTCCTTTGCCCATCTTCTCTCAATTTTCTGTAAGTGGATTTTTCTCTGCTTAGTTGTTTATTTGCCATGAATTTCTTCATATGGCGGGCAGTATTCCTCATACAGGTCATCAGATATCTCAAAAGTTGTCTGCACATCAGGTTTCTTTCCACCTTTCTCTGGCTTCTTCCCATCAGTCATTTTCTTCGGCTGAGGATTCTGAACTCTAGAAGATTCTGAAGAAGTACACAGTTTTTCCTCAAGAGACGCTACAAATGAGTTAAGTTGATGAGAACCTAGTGATTCATTAGCGGACATGTTTGTACCTGTGGACAAAGTATAGGTGCGAGGAATTTGAAGAGGTCATATGTGTTCTCAAAAGTTTTTCAATAACATCAAGTGTGAGAAATTTGACCATGGGTATCTTGAGTAATTTCACTAAGTGTTATTTGTCTTAGGTTCCAGAGTTGTGCAAATTTTGAGGGTTCGCACAATTGAGGAATCTTGAAGAAAATCATACCTTAGGGAAAAACAACAAGTGTATGAACATGTAAGGTGCTTTAGAATGTGATTCTTGAAGAATAAACACCTTTCAGAAGATTGAGGAAAGCTTGAAGATCAAAAAGGGCAGTAAAAAAAGATTTTATTTACCCTGATGAAGAACACGACGAACTGTGAGAAGAAATCGAGGAAGTTCGTCCGTCGAGATCTCCCATGCCCTAGCTTGGCAGAGGGAGACAGCTACAGCGGCGGCAGGGTGAAGAGTTACGCTGCCGATGTGAGTACGACGACAGCGAGGCTGAGGTAGTGAAGCTCTTCCACACCAGCGGCGATGATTTTAGCGGCGGCGCTAGGTTTGAGCTTGGGAGAGAGTAGGAGTGAGGAGTAACCGAGCATAATGAAAGGGAAGGGGTATTTATAGCAGAGGTGAAAACAGATCTGCCCAAAGATTTTGGACCAGATTGCCCCTGACCCTTGCTCTCCACGCGACATGTGTCACCCACATTCTCAGTAGTGGCGATAGTGGGGGATTGTGGGTTATCCAGTCGTGGGAATCGGAACTGTTTGAGCGTGAAATGCCGAAAATTTTGAAAGTGAATATTTGTAAAGTTTTTGTTCGCAAATTCTTCAGCTGTCAAGGACACAGTGAAGACTTTCAACAAGTTTCAAAGTAGAACGCATATGAAGAATTTGTGAACAGACTAGGTTGAGTTTAGCATAGAGGGGGAAAGGGTCCGATCACATTCACTTACATGAAAATCAACTTAAAAAATTAGCAATAAGTGAATGCTGTTGAGGACACTGAAAACTCAAATATATTTATATATAGTCAATGAAGAACATGAGTTTCATAGTTCGAAGAATTTAAAAAGTTGATGAATTTTAAAAGTTTAGGAATATGCAAACTTGAGGAATTTGAAAAATTGAAGAATTTGCAAACTGTCGAAAAAAACTCAACTTTGAAGAATTTCAACTATGGTTGGTGGCGTGACCTACCGTATAAGAATGATGACTTCACACACCATGTATATTTTTCGTAGGGTTCTGACAATCAAATTCTTCATTAATTTCTTCGCACTTAGAGGGTTATTCTTCATTGATTCAAGAAAAATGTTACTTCATGTGTTGCACGTTTAAGTCATCAATTTTGCAGAAGTGTTAGGATCTGTGTCCTTTTTCAAAGAACATTCGAAGATTCTAAGATATTTAGCTCACATCGCAACTTGGAAAATCTCTTTTCATCCAGGGGCTTTGTGAAGATATCAGCCAGTTGTTCTTCAGTGGGGATGTGGTCGATGGAGATGTTGCCCTTGAGGACATGATCTCGAAGAAAGTGATGACGAATCTGGATGTGCTTGGTCTTGGAATGCCGAACTGGGTTCGAAGCAATCTTGATGGCACTCTCGTTGTCGTTGTAGAGAGGCACATTCTTCAACTTGATGCCATAGTCCTTGAGGGTTTGCTTCATCCATAGCAACTGAGCGCAACATGAACCAGCAACAATGTACTCAGCTTCAGCAGTAGATAGTGACATGCAGTTCTGATTCTTCAAGGACCAACAGACTAAGGATCGTCCAAGGAAATGACATGTGCCTGAGGTTGACTTGCGATCCACATGATCTCTAGCACAGTCAACATCAGAGTAGCCGACGAGGTGAAGATTTGAGCCCTTGGGATACCATAATCCAAGCGTTGGTGTGTGAGCTAATTACCGAAGAATATGTTTCACAACCTTATGGTGTGATTCCTTCGGTGTTGCTTGGAATTGGGCACACATGCAAACACTCAGCATAATATCAGGCCTAGATGCACATAGATACAATAATGAGCCAATCATGGAGCGATATACCTTCTGATCGAAATCTTTACCATTTTCGTCAGTGCAGAGGTGGCCTTTTGAAGGCATTGGAGTTTTGATGCCTTTGCAATCTTGCATGTCGAATTTCCTCAAAACATCCTTGAGGTATTTCTCTTTAGTTATGAAGATGCCATTGTCTTGCTAACGAATTTGAAGACCTAAGAAGAATTTGAACTGTAACGTTTGTTAGTACAGCCAAAGATAGTATCGTCTACGTATATTTGGCATATGAACAATTCATTTTCATAGGATTTAGTGAAAAGGGTTGGGTCGAGTGAACCGGGTTTGAAGCCTTTCTTCTTGAGGAACTCCTTCAGAGTGTCGTACCATGCCCGAGGGGCCTGCTTGAGGCCATAGAGGGCCTTGTTGAGTCTGAAGACTTTGCCAGGATGCTTGGGGTCTTCAAAACTTGGGGATTGAGCAACATATACTTCTTCCTCAAGCTTACCATTGAGGAATGCACTTTTCACATCCATTTGATATAGGATGATATCATGATGGTTAGCATAAGCAAGCAATATGCGAATAGCTCCAAGTCTAGCAACAGGTGCAAAAGTTTCATCAAAGTCAATTCCTTCAACCTGTGTGTAGCCTTGAGCTACAAGACGAGCCTTATTTCTTACCACAAGGCCATTTTCATGTTGCTTGTTGCGGTAGATCCACTTGGTACCTATGATGTTATGCTTGCAAGGATTTGGCTGCTTGACAAGTTCCCACACGTTGTTGAGCCTGAATTGATGCAATTCCTCTTGCATAGCTTGAATCCACTCAGGCTCCTTGAATGCTTCATCAACTTTGGTGGGCTCTATGATAGAGACAAAAGCAAAGTGCCCACAAAATTTAGTCAAATGTGAAGCTCTTGAGCGAGTGAGGGGATCTGGTGCATTGATTTCATCGATGATTTTGTCAATCTGCACTTCATTTGCAACACTTGGATGAGCAGGTTGACGTGGCTGAGGATTTTCTTTAGCACCATTTTTTCAGGTGTATTAGGATGAATGTCTTCATTTGTTGGAAGACTTCCTCAGTGGGTATGATGTCTTTAGTAGCCTTCAGCTTAATGGATCACTTAGGAGACTGTTCATCTGGCATAGAAGGCAGGTGCTCTCTTTGCGAGCCATCAGTTTCATCAAACCGCACATCTACAGCTTCAACAACCTTGTGGTGGTAGGTGTTGAAGACTCTGTAGGTGTGCGTGTTCTTTCCGTAACCAAGCATAAAACCTTCATGTGCTTTCGTTTCAAATTTAGAACTATGGTGATGATATCTATCCAGCATTTTGCACCAAAGACTTTGAGATGACTTACATTGGTTTTCTTCCGAGTCATAAGTTCCTATGAAGTCTTCTTGAAGAATTTGTGAAGATATACCCTGTTGATGATGTGGCATGAAGTATCAATTGCCTTAGGCCAGAAGCGACGAGGAGTCTTGTATTCATCAAGCATGGTGCGAGCCATCTCAACAAGAGTCCTGTTCTTGCGCTCCATGACGTTGTTCTGCTGAGGAGTATAAGGGGCAGATAACTCATCAGTAATACCAAGTTCATCAAGACATTCATCAAGATTTGTGTTCTTGAACTCAGTCCCATTATCACTCCTGATATGCTTGATCTTGACGCCGAAGTTCCTGGAGGCCCTTGAAGGAAATCATCTGAAGACATCCTACACTTCAGACATGTATAGAATAATATGCACCCAAGTGTAATAAGAGAAATCATCAACTATGACAAAGCCATACAAAATTGAAGAATTTGTTAGTGTGGAGTAATGAATGGGGCCAAAGAGATCCATGTGAAGCAATTCAAAGGGTCGTGTCGTGGTCATGATTGTCTTTGAGGGATGCTTGGATCTCGTCATCTTCCCAGACTCACATGCACCACAAAGGTGGTCCTTGAGGAATTTGACACCTTCTATGCCAATGATGTGCTTTTTCTTCACGAGCGTGTGCAAGTTGCTCATACCAGCATGTCCAAGTCGTTGATGCCACAACCATCCTTGTGAGGACTTTGCAAGCAGGCATGTGGCAGGCTTACGACCTGTAGAGAAATCAACAATATACAAGTCTTGTCATGGTATTGTCACGGCAGATGTCCGAGGACTTAAGTTTGAGGCCATCGCTCAGGTGATGGACCCAAAGGGGTTTGTTGGGACGAAGGACACGAGTTTACCCAGGTTCAGCCCCTCCGGAGGAGGTAAAAGCCTACGTCCTACTTGCGTTGTATTGATTGGATTATAGATTACAAGGGAGCGGATTCGCTAGACCTAGTTCTCGATTAGCTGGTTTTTGTCTAAGTCGCCTCGGGTCTCTGGCTTTATATAGGAGGCCAACACCACGGGTTACAAGTCTCATACCGACTCTTACAACATGTCTGACTCTATCTCTATGTCGCCTTGCCTTCCTAGGCAAGCCGTCTCCGGGCGGCTTAACCGCCCGGGTATTCATGCCTTCTCTCGTCTGGGCCTTCCCTTGTCCCATCTTGGTAAGCCGCCATATGTCTAGTCTCACATCTCTAGGCCCATCTACTTGGTATGGATTATGATCCGCCAGGTATGACCCGGCCCCACCTGGGCGGGTCTCACCATGGGTTATATCCCCAACATTAGGCCCCAGGTTGATTTGAGATTGCTCATGTCAATCGTCCATTTTACTTGGCGGCGAGTCTCACTCTTCATCGCCTAAAAGTAAGAAATGTAACCCACCGTGATGTCATACTAGATATGCAAAAAAGATTCCCTGATGACCGCAATGGATCTTTCGTCATTAAACTGACGGCCCAAAAATCGAGGCGTCCGTCTCGATTAGTCAGTTTCGGTCGCCTTGATTCCCACGCCCGTTTCCTCTTTTCAGCCTCTTAAATAGGACTATGAAGGGACTTTATCATTTCATCCGCCTTCTATGCCTCTTCTTCTCCCTCTCGACGTCGTCGCCCCCGAGCTCTCTCGCTCAAGTGAAGCTTCATCGCCATCATCACCCGAGGCCGCTGCATCAACCTGAGTGTTGTGGTTTTGTCACGGCAGATGTCTGGGTGAACGGACTTGGATTCGAGGCTATCGCTAAGGTGATGGACTCAAAGGGGTTGATTGGGATGAAGGACACGAGTTTACCTATGTTCGGCCCCTCAAGTAGAGGTAATAGCCTACGTCCTGCTCGTGTTGGTATTGCTTGGTGCATCGATTACAAGGGAGCAAATTGCTTGACCTAGTTCTCGATATCTCTGATCTCTCTCTAAGTTGCCCCGGGTCTCGCTTTTATATAGGAGGTTAAGACCACGGGTCATACAAGTTGTAACCGACTCTCACTACGTGTCTGAATCCGTCTCTACATTGTCTTGCCTTCCTGAGCAAGTTGTCTCCGGGCGGCTCTCTGCCCGGGTCTTCATACTTTCTCTGTCCGGGCCACGCTCCGACCCATTTTTTCAAGCCACCTAACGTCCTGGGCTTAAGTGTTCACGGCCCATCTTTGGACTGGTGTACAAGCCGCCTAGTGTGACCTGGAGCCTCAGGGGTGGTCTCAACGTGGGGTTATATCCCCAACATTAGGCCCTAGGTTGATTTGAGCTTGCTCACTTCAACCTCCTTCTCAACCATCGATGAGTCTCCCTTATGTCATCTTAAAATAATGACCCGCCATGATGTCATGTCAAATCTGTCAGAAAGATCCTCTGACGTCCGCAACGAATCTTCCCCTTATTAAACAGATGGTCCAGGAATCAAGGCGTCTGCCTTGGTCAAATGATATCCGTCACCTGGATTTTCGCGCCTGTTTCAATCCTTGCCTATTAAATAGGACCACGAGGGGTGGCATTTTCTTTCCTCCCCGCTCGCTCTTCGTCTTCTTCCTTCGAACGATGCCGCTCCAGCACACCTCGCTCCGGTGCCGTCTCCACACCGTCATTGTCGAGGCCGTTGCATCAACCTGTTCGTTCCAGAGTTCTACCTGTCTCCGCCGTGCCATCTCCGGTGAGTCTTTCCTCCCCTAGATCCGTAACTATTTTGGTAGGGTTTCACGGAGTTCTTCCGCCTCTTAGAACATGAGCTTCTCTCTAGTGCCAGCCATGCCTTTCCCATAAAACTCAATGATATGCCTTCCCCATTGCGACATTCTGTAAAAAACCAATAGGAGCACCGTGCAGATCTGCAACTGCTCCGCCTGCCATTTTCAAACTTTCGCCGTTTCGACAGTTCGTCGCTAGGTTTTGAAATAAGACCATTTTTCTCTATTTTATTGATCCGCAATCTCAGCGATATGTTGCGAAACCTGTTTTCCACACTTAGCCAAATTTTTCCTTGTCTCCTCATAAACTTGACCTGCCATGTAATTCTGGCTCTCACCAACCGGATCCTAGCGGCTTAATCTTAAAATCTTAGGCTTTTAACCGCCCATAGACGTTTGCCGCTCCCTGACTTGTCGTACATTGTTAACTTGCGCAGTTTTGAACCGCCACCATGTCTCGTGCATCCAACTCATGCAATTGGGTCGGCTCTTGGATCACTGAGGAGTTTCTGATGGACTTTGTACACGCGGGCACCATTCCCGCCAAAGATGTCATCCATTGGCGGGTTCCGGGTAATGAACTAAAGCCCGTTCCTCGGGAGGGCGAAGTAGTTGTATTTTCAGATCATGTCGAATGTGGGTTTGTTCCCCCCAGCTCAAAATTCTTCCGGGATGTTCTTCACTTTTACAAGCTGTGCCCTCAAGACCTCGCCCCCAATTCTGTTTCCAACATATGCAACTTCCAAGTGCTCAGCGAAGTCTACTTGCAAACGGAGCCATCCGTTGGTCTCTTTCGTGAGTTCTTTTATGCAAACCGCCAGACAGAGGTGAAGGCCTGCCCAAGCTTAGAACTCGGTGGGATTCCAATTCAGAGGCTCCGGGACATAACTTTTCCGGCTGTTTAGATGCCGATTCATCCGAAAGATTGGAACAAGACTTGTTTTTACTGTAAAGATACCTCCCCAGAGGGTGAGCATCCCTCGTTGGGTTACCGCCCATCCCGGCTCAAGACGACCTCTGAGCTTCCTGGCCGGCTGTCAACTGCTGAACGGGCGAAGCACGAGCCGACTCATGCCAAGACTAAAGCCCTTATGGCCAATGGACAGACGGGACTGGATTTGATCCGCTGCTAGATTTCTTGGACGATTATGCCCTTGAGCCGAAAAAATCGCCTTATGTGCGAATATCCAGGCCAGTATGACGATTCCCTCTACTTCAGCCGGACAACGTTAACAGAAGATGATATTACAACTGTCATACGGAGTCTTCTCCACGAAACTATAGGAGCTTGCAGTGCTATTGGTCCGGCACCTTTCTGTGCCACTAACCCGGCCCCAGACGTAAGGCGACTCTTTATACTCTCTTCTCTTTATTAACTATCTCTTGGCAAGGTCCTCACTACTTGCCGGCTTATCTTTTCAGGCTAACTCCAACTTCTGGAAGAAGAAATATGTTCCTCCTATGAAGAAATCCCGAAAGAAGACTGCGGCCAAGAAGATGAAGAAGAAGACCACTCCTTAGGAAGAATGGTTTGAACAGCCGGAATCACACTGCTCAGAGGTATAACTTGACTATTTTTTGCCACCTCTTTATCCACCTTATTGAAAACAAACATTTACAGGACGAGACAGAGACCAGCCACGCCAATGCCCCTGAGGTAACTTATGTTTCATCCGACTCAGAATACTTTGTACCCCACAAGATATGGCAAGGCGTTCAAAAAGTTCCCCTTTCTCATCCTATTTCTTACTTAGACCCCCAATTTCTTTTGAAAAAGCAACAGCAAGCCACCCGACGCCAGACCCGGAGCGCCGGCTCTACCGTTCTCATGTCTGGGTTGCCTAATTCGCCGACTAAGTGGAAACGTCCAGCTGAGGTAGACATTCCTTCTCTGCTTCATTTTACTAATCCTTCCCTTGTAATTCCAAAATGACTTTAAGTTATCTGAAGTGTTTTTCAGGGATCATCTCCTTTGTCTGGCGACTCTACGGCCACTATTGTGCCGCCTCCAAATATTAACCCGTTGTATGTGCTTTTCACGCCTTATGCCCGAGTCTTTGGTGGTTGTAAACCTTGGGCTCTAATCTCTATGCTTTTCAGGGCTCAAGCCAAGCGAAGGAAGACCAACAAGTTCTCCCCTGGCCCTAATGTCCAAGAGCCAGAGCCTGCCAAGCCGGATGCTCCCATGCCGGATGTCGATCCTTCAGCGGCTTCCAAGGAGGCACCTGAAGAAACTTGTCCTTCTACTGAGCCAGCGGCTGATGATGTATTTCCTGAGAGTCCTCCAAGGGACCATTCCAAGCCACCCAGCCCCGCAAAAGTTGCCGAGGAAACAACCACTCCGGATGTTTTTACTACTGGCGCCGGCTTCCACTCTCCTCAGCCTCATGTGCTGACAAGGCATAGTGAGACGGCTGAAGCCTCCAAGAAGCTGGATTTTGAGCTCCCCGCCCTTGAGAAGATGACCACTGACAAACTTCATGCCGGTTATTTGAACCGCTTGTCTACAAGCCAGGAATTGGAGCTCAAGCTTGTCAAATTAATGAAGAAGAAGTATGAGGTATTCTTCACTCTCCTTATACCCTTACGTAGCCCCCAAGAGCCGGGTTAATATTGTCTGATGATAATCCGGGTCTTAAAAACTTGCTAAAAGTAGAAATGCTTAGCCTATAGGCCTCAATTTATTTAGAAGTAATCACAAATCATCATTCGTAGCCCCCAAGGGCCGGCTCAAATTTGATAACATTGAGGTGGAGCTTCACTAAAGATAGCTATTAGAGCCAAGTTTAGCCCACAAGGGCCGGCTCAAATTTTGTTAAGTTTGAGTTGGATCTTTTCCTTCGAAACCAATTGAAAAGCCAAAGTGTAGACCCCAAGTTCCGGGTTAACTTTGATAAAGATGATCAAGAACTGCCTTTCAACCTAGGAGATCAAATAGACATTAGCCCCCAAGTGTCATACATATTGCTTGCAATCTGTTTGAGACTTGCTGAGTCTTTTAAACTTCTCCTTTTGATGGCTCATTCCATACTTGGATACGTCATAGGAAGCTTTAAAGGAAGCCGGGTCAGAAGTGGACAGCTTAAAAAACAATGTAGCCACGCAGCAGGCCGCCCGGAGTGAAGCTGATGAACAATGTCGGCTCCTCTCTAAAGAACTGGCCAAGATTAAGGCCGACTTTGCAACAATCAAGGAATCTGCTAAGACTACAAGCCGCCCAAACTAAATGGGCGGATGATGCTGACCAGCGGCTTATGATCATGTCTAATGAGCTGTAGTCCTTGAAGGGCCACATCAAGAAGATGACAACCGCCATCTTTGGTAAGTATTTGATAACTTAGTTCAATTTGTGTATTGTACTTGTGTTGGTGACTCATGACGAGGCGTCCGTCTTATGCAGGTCCTAGGAGCCGCCAACTTGCCTCTGACAACTTGCTACCCCTAAAGGCCATGTACACTCTGACAGAACAACTTCATTGTGGCGCTGTGTGTACAATCAAGGCTGTACTGTACAAGGATACTACACCTTCAACTATCAAAGGGATCTTAGAGCTTCTGTCCATGCTGCCAAAGAAAATTGTAGAGTTGAAGAGATCAGCCTCCCGTCAGGGGGCGATCATAGCCATATGCCTAGCGTTGGCTTTTGCTCCAGAGTTGCCTTTGGCTGATATGATGGATGGGTTTCCCTCCAAAACAGATGATGTCTCCGAGTTTACAAAGGCTAATTATGCATGATGTGTGAAGTATTCCAAAGTCCTTGCCTCCGTGTTAGCAGAAGAAGTCAACTTGGAGACATACCAGGCGGCTTACATCACTGACTAGAAAAGAATCCGCGGCCCTCTCTTTGAGTCCAAGGATCTGATGCCTGCCTGCAGTAAGAATCTTTTTGCCTCTGAACTTGACCCGTCCCCCTTATTTTAAGAAGGAACCTTTGTGGCTTTAACCAACTCCAACTGGGACTTGGAAAATCTTCAGATCAAGGCAGTCGAAGACCCGGAGCAGCGTGACCGGTCAGCCAACTAGTGGAGTTGTGATCACCTATTGATGAGTCGGCTATTCTGACCCGCCATGAGCAGTGTAAAACACTTAGATATTTTTTGGGCTCTATAGAGAGCGTATGTAATAGGCTTTTACTAACTTTGCCTTTGCCTGAACTATGCCATCGTGCACATATTAAACAGCCCGTCTTAATATATATCATCTTTCTTGCACTTCTCATTGGACGCTTTTACCGACTCTTGGTAGCTCAACTGACCTGCAAGAATAGATGTATCTTGACATTGTTAGGAGGGCAGCTGAAAAGCATAACCCATAGATGTTGTATCTTTCTAACGCGTTGACGGAGTCAACTGTATGGCTTAAGAGCTGGCTGATAGGGTCTGATAAGCTACACCCGTAGGGTGGGAAGCCCCCTGGACAACTATGTTGACTCGTCAACATTTTCGGCTTAAGAGCCGGCTGTTAGAGTTTGATAAGCTACACCCGGAGGGTGGGAAGCCCCCTTAGACAACGAAGTTGACTTGTCAACTTTTTTGGCTTAAAAGCCGGCTGATAGGGTCTTATAAGCTACACCCGGATGGTGGGAAGCCCCTTGTACGGCTATGTTGACTTGTTAACATTTTTGGCTTAAGAGCCGGCTGTTAGGGTTTGATAAGCTACACCCAGAGGGTGGGAAGCCCCCTTAGACAACCAAGTTGACTTGTCAACTTTTTTGGTTTAAGAGCCGGCTGATAGGGTTTGATAAGCTACACCCGGAGGGTGGGAAGCCCCCTTAGACAACCAAGTTGACTTGTCAACTTTTTTGTCTTAAGAGCCGGCCGATAGGGTTTGATAAGCTACACCCGGAGGGTGGGAAGCCCCTTGTAAGGCTATGTTGACTTGTCAACATTTTTCTCTTAAGAGCTGGCTATTAGGGTTTGATAAGCTACACCCGGAGGGTGGGAAGCCCCCTTAGACAACCAAGTTGACTTGTCAACTTTTTTGGCTTAAGAGCTGGCCGATAGGGTCTGATAAGCTACACCTGGAGGGTGGGAAGCCCCCTGTAGGGCTATGTTGACTTGTCAACATTTTTGGCTTAAGAGCCGGCTGTTAGGGTTTGATAAGCTACACCCGGAGGGTGGGAAGCCCCCTTAGATAACCAAGTTGACTTGTCAACTTTTTTGCATCGATGAAGATATACAAAATGGTAGAGGCCCGGCTTGCAGGGATGCTACTTTATTCATATATAAATATGATATGTACAATGATAGTCTACAATGTCGAGTCTCAACAACTTAAGTGTAATAAGGCCGCAGATGCGCTATGTTCCACGGCATCCGGGTCTCCTGACCCAAGGTATCTGAGTCGTCTTGGATATCAATGAGGTAATATGACCCGTTGTTGAGATTTTTGCTGACCACAAAAGGTCCTTCCCATGGAGGAGATAGCTTATGCATATTTTTCTAATCTTGAATCAGCCGCAGAGCTAAGTCTCCTTCTTGAAACGTCCGGGTGTTGACTCTGCGGCTATGATAGCAGCGTAGGTCTTGCTAATAGATCATCGAACGAGCAGCCGTCAATTCTCGTTCCTCCTCCAAGGCATCCAACGCGTCTTGACGCGCCGTCTCATTGTTCGTCTCAACATAAGCCACCACTCGTGGCGAGTCATGCCGGATGTCACTTGGTAACACGGCCTCTGCACCGTAAACCATGAATAAAGGTGTATAACCTGTGGATCTGTTGGGGGTAGTTCTGATGCCCAATAAGATGGATGGCAATTGCTCCACCCAACAACCCGGCGTTCACTGTAAAGGAACCATAAGCCGGGGCTTGATACCCCTCAGGATTTCTTGGTTAGCATGCTCCGCCTGACCGTTGGACTGTGGATGAGCAATCACCAAAACATCTAGCCGGATGTGTTCAAGGTCGAAGAATGTTTTCATAGCCCCCTTGGACAGATTCGTGCCATTGTCCATGATGATGCCGTGAGGGTAACCAAAACGGTAGATCAGCTTTTTGATAAATTGAACCGTCGTAGCCGCGTCACACTTGCTGACCGGCTTAGCCTCTATCCACTTGGTAAATTTATCAACCGCCACCAAGAGGTGCGTCTTCTTGTCCTTAGATCTCTTGAAAGGCTCGACCATATCGAGCCCCAGACTGCAAACGGCCAGGTAATTGGTATCTTGCGCAATTCTTGAGCCGAAACATGAGCATGCCGTCCGAATTTTTGACATCGATCGCACTTACGAACCAAATCCTCTGCATCCTTTTCAGCCGTCAACCAGAAGAAACCATGCCAGAAAGCCTTGGCCACTAGAGAAATTGAGCCGGCATGATGTCTGCAATCGCCTGCGTGAATTTCATTCAAGATTTCCTTACCCTCCTATGGTGAGACACAACGTTGAAACACCCCGGTGACGCTGCACTTGTGCAACTCACCATTAACTATTGTCATGGACTTAAACCGTCCGGTGATCTGTCTGGCCAGATTTTCATCATCAAGTAACTCGCCCCAAGTCAAATTAACCATGTAAGGCACAGTCCAATCCGGAATAGCATGTAGAGCCGCCACCAATTGTCCCTCCGGGCCAGGAACAACCAAATCTTGCTCTAAGGGTAATTTGACAGTCGGGTGATGTAAGACGTCCAGAAAGATATTGGGCAGCACCGGCTTTCGCTAAGAGGCTAATCTTGACAGGGCATTAGCCGCCTCATTCCTGTGACGATCAATGTGATCCACCTGATAACCCTTGAAGTGACCAGCAATGAAATCCACCACCTGACGATAAGCCGCCCTCCGCGGCCCTGGGATCCCAAGTGCCTGAAACCTGCTGAGCCACAAGATCTGAGTCGCCCAAGCACCATACCCGGCTTAAGTTCATCTCCTTAGCTACCCTAAGGCCATGAAGCAGGGCTTCGTATTCAGCCGCATTATTGGTGCAAGAGAACATCAGCCGGAGCACATAACAGAACTTATCACCTTTGGGAGATGTTAAAACAACTCCTGCCCCTGATCCTTCTAGCTGCTTGGATCCAACAAAGTGTATGGTCCAGTATGTGTTATCCGGCTTTTCCTCGGGCACTTGACACTCTGTCCAGTCGGTTATGAAATCCACAAGGGCTGGAGACTTGACAGTCGTACGAGGTACGTATTTTAGATTGAGAGGCCCCAGCTCCAACGCCCACTTAGCAATCCTACCGGTGGCTTCTCTGTTTTGAATTATGTCTCCCAACGGAGCAGAACTGACCACGGTGATCTGGTGCCCTAGGAAGTAATGCATTAATTTGCGGTTAGCCATGAACACCCCATACACTAACTTCTGCCAATGTGGATATCTCTGCTTGGACTCTGTCAGGACCTCACTTATATAATAAACCGGCCTGTGAACCGGATATTCCTTCCCTGCTTCCTTGCACTGGACCACAATTGCAGCGCTGATAGCCCTATTGTTAGCCGCCATGTATAGGAGCAAGGGCTCTTTTTCAACTAGAGTGGCTAAAACCGGTGGCTCAGTGAGCTGCTTCTTGAGCGCCTCAAACGCTTCACCCGCCACCGTACTCTAGATAAAATTGTCTATCTTTTTCATCATTTGATATAGAGGGATGGCTTTCCCACAAAGGCGGCTTATAAACCGGCTCAAGACAGCGATCCGCCCTGCTAGGCGTTGGACATCATTGATACAAGCCGTCTCGGCCATGACGGTGATAGCTTTGATCTTGTTTGGGTTGGCTTCAATCCCACACTCAGAAACCAGAAATCCCAAGAGCTTGCCAGCCGGAACACCAAAGACACACTTTGTCGGGTTAAGCATCATCTTATAGATCCGCAGATTGTCAACGGTTTCCTTTAAGTCATTAAGCAGGGTCTCCTTCTTCCTTGACTTGATCACAATATCATCCACATAAGCATGAACATTGCGTCCAATCTGACTATGGAGACAATTCTATACGCAACGCTGATAAGTCGCCTGGGCACTTTTGAGACCAAAAGGCATAGACACATAGAAGAAGGCTCCAAAAGGCATAATGAAAGCCGTCTTCTCTTGGTCCTTAACCGCCATCTTGATCTGATGATATCCCGAATATGCATCCAGGAAGCACAAACTTTCGCAACCCGTCGTAGCATCAATGATTTGATCAATACGAGGGAGAACAAAAGGATCAGCCGGACAGGCCTTGTTAAGATCCGTATAGTCCACACACGTACGCCATGTGCCATTCTTCTTGAGCACAAGCATTGGGTTAGCAAGCCAATCCGGGTGAAAGACCTCAACGATGAAACCCGCCGCTAAGAGTCGGGCGACCTCTTCCCCAATGGCCTTGCATCTCTCCTCATTGAACCGCCGTAGAAACTGCTTGACAGGTTTAAACTTAGGATCCACATTAAGGTTATGCTCAGGGAACTCTCCTGGTACACCCGGCTTGTCAGAAGGTTTCCATGCAAAGATGTCCCGATTCTCACGGATGAATTCGATGAGCGCGCTTTCCTATTTGGGATCCATGTTGGCCCCAATAATGAACTATTTGGATGAGTCACCCGGAGTGAAATCCACCGCCTTGGTATCATTTGCCGAAAATTGAAGGGATGGCTCAACCTCTGTGGTAGGCTTCTTCTGCGGGGTCATATCCTCCGGGTCAACATTCTCCTTATAGAACTTGAGTTCTACCTCAGCACAACTAGATTTTGCGTAAGCTGCATCCCCTTCTTCGCACTCAATAGCCGTATTCCGATCACCATGAATAGTAATCTTGAGCTGTAAGTAGACATAACAGGGCCTAGCCATGAACTTAGCATAAGCCGGCCACCCAAATAACGCATGATAATGGCTCTTGATCTTGACCACTTCAAACCACAAGGAGTCCACCCTGTAGTTGTACTCGTCGCCAAAGGCTACTTCCAAAGAAATCCTGCCCACCGGGTAAGCTGACATGCCCGGTACTACACCATGAAAAACTGTTCATGAGGGCTTAAGGTCTTTATCAAGCAGCTTCATCCACCGAAAGGTATCATAATACAGGATGTTGATGCTACTGCCACCATCCATGAGTACCTTATTCACCATATATCCTCCCACTTTGGGGGCAACTACCAGGGCCAGCTCCCCCGGGTCATCGACACGGGGCAGGTGATCCTCCCGGCTCCATGTTATGTCATACTGAGACCACTGTAAGAATTGCGGCAGAGCCGGCACAACTGCGTAAACCGCCCGCTTGCGCAATTTCTGATCCCGCTTGTTAAGGTTGGTCGTAAAAACATGATACTGGCCCGAACTAAGCTTCCTGGGATTACTCTGATACCCAGATTGATTATGCTCTTCCTGATTGTTGTTACCTGTAACAGCCCGGGATTGACGCTCTAGAAGATTCCCCTTTTATTTCCATTCTCGTCTATGTTTTGTTTGGTTGTTGCATTCATTATCGGATCATTCGCATCATCTGCATAGCATCGTCACTTCTTTTCGAAAACTTGCATCCATTTGTAGTTGCTGGTTCTCTCCGTTCTCGTCGCTGACCATTTTGAGACCAACCACACACACGCACGCGGCCACGACATCGTTAAAAAAACAGTTTTTAAAGCGCCTTAAAAATATTCTTGGATTGGGTCGAAACCTAGCGTGCGGTCTTATTATACTGTAGGTAGACTATCTGTCACACTTTGCAGTGTGGTCATCGGTTTATTCGTCAGACGTTTTCGGTTAATAAAACCTCGTGCCACGGTACAACATCTCCCTCTCTCCTCAGCCCACACCCCCTCTACAAGGCCCACTACCACCTTGCTATCCCTCTCCGCTTCCAGGCCATCGGATCGAGATCCTACGGTCCGAAAACGGACAAAACCCCCTAACCCTAGCCTCCCTTCCTCTAAATAGATGCCCCCCTTCCATTTTTGGCCTCCCTAACCTCTCCTGCATTGTTTTTCGTGCCCACCCTCTGCCCCGCCGGCCCATGTCGCGCCGCTGACCACCCAGCGCCGTCGCAGCCGCCGCCTGCGGCCAACCAGGGGCTGCCACGTCGCCCTGGCTCCCCCTAGCGCCGCAGCCTGCCCGAGCCCACGCATGGCCCATCCCGGGCCTGATCTGAGCCGCCACCTGATCCTCGCTCCCGCAGCCCCAATCTGGAGCGAGGGGAAGATTCCACTCGAGCTCTCGTGGCTCGGCCGCCGGTCGGACCTTGCCGGAGGACCACAACAAGGTCATCCCTCTCCTTCTCCTCCCTCTCCTTCCCTCTTCTCCTTTCAATTCTCTCTTTCCTCTAACCCCCTCTCCCTCTTCCCTGTCCAGGCCGCCATGCGATCCCGAAGCTCCACCACCGGATGCCTCATCCCTCGCTGTTGTCGGGATCAGATGGATCCGGGCAATCCCGGCCCAGATGCGCCTTCGCCGTGCCTCCCCGCTGCCTGCTGCCGGCCGGCGTCGCGGCAACTGCCGGCCGTTGCCATGGCCACGTCCTCCAGCGGGAGGGGAGGACGACGACCCAGCCCCCACTCGCTCGAGCGCCAGGTGGGCCTCGCCAGTGCCCCGGCCCAGCTCCCCTCGCCTCCGTTTCGGGCCTAGCCCGCTAGGGTGAGCGCCATCCCTATCCTCCGCCCTGGGCGATGCCCTGTTATGTTGCGCCTTCTTTGTTGCCCCAGTGTGCTATGAATTCGACTTGTGCTAATTTTTTCTATCCTGGGAATTTATCCAATTAACCGGTTATTTTCAGAATGACAAAAAAAACCTTTGTTAAAAATGCTCATATATAATTAACCGTGCATCAGATGTAAAAACTTTATATATGAAACTTGACTAGAATGTCGTGTAGATTCATAATATCCAACTTTCACACATGACAAAAATACTTAAACTTTCTGTTTGCATTGATTTGCGTGAATGACATGCTAAAATGATTTATTTCATAACTACTAAACCGTAGCGCCGATAAAAAAGTTCCACATATGTAACTTGGCTAGAAAAATGTGTAGAATCTCATGGTAACATTTACCTTGCTGTTTAACAACTCTAAAATTGTGTTAGGACAGATATGGACCAAATTCATAATATGCATATGGGGTTATTTTGGAAATGATATATATTGCTTCCGTCCTCATTTAAAATACCTAGATGATGTAGTTATTTGTGCTTCACCGTTTGCCATGTTAAACAACATTTAATATTGATGAGTACCTAAACGAGAGTGGACTAAATAATTCGAACGTGGAGGTTCGTCAATATGCAACTTGTTGCATATTGAACTTCACTTAATGTGTAGTAGTTGTTTGTTGTTCTTTCCATGCCATGCCTTGCATAAATAAACCGGACATGCATCATATTTTTCTGCGCATCATATCATGCATATGTTGTGGTGTACCTTGTGTTAATTGTTTGTTTCGGATTGCTTCTTCTCGATAGAGTTCTCAAAGCGTTCAGAGTGTGAGGATTCGTTCGACTACCTTGGCCTGTCTTCTTCATGGACTCGTTCTTTTTCCGAGCAGGATCTCAGGCAAGATGACACATTTCCGTGGATACCATAACTAACATTGCCATGCTAGATGTCTCCTTTTCTATTGTTATGTCTCGCTACCTACCCCTTGTTTGACAAGCCTCCCAACATTGCGATAAAAAGCCTCTAACCCTCCACCTTGCCAGCAAACCTTTGTTTGGCTTGTTACTGCTTGCTCAGCCCTTCTTATAGCGTTTCTAGCTGCAGGTGCAATTGCTTCCATGTGTCAACATGGATATTCTTTTGTTATAACAATATTATTGCTATTTAATTTAATGCACTTATAAACTTGGTAAAGGGTGGAAGGTTGGCCTTTTGCTTGGTGTTTTGTTCCACTCTTGCCGCCCTAGTTACTGGTGAACCGGTGTTATGTTCCATAATTGAGCGCTCCTAACATGCTCAAGATTGTTATGGGGACCCCCTTGATTTTTGTTTTGGGATAAAACTTGTCTGGCAAGGCCCAACATTGGTACTACATTTGCTTAATAACAACTAAAATTTGCATAGGGCATGATCACCCCGTGGATTAATCAACAACCTGGGCCAGTGCTCCTCATGAGTGTTGGTCCAAACTAGAGTCGTGTGCGGGGCCAACCCGGGGAAACTCGGGAGATTTCTATCAGGTCATTGTATGCTGCGCTCATCTGGTTGTGCCCTGAGAACGAGATATGCGGCTCCTTTCGGGATTATCGACACGTCGGGCGGCCTTGCTGGATTTGTTTTACCTTTCTCAAAAATTTTGCGTGAGGAGCTCTGATCTTCTTCGGGCTATCTCGAGGTGTCGGAATTCATTTGGAATTGCCTAGGATGATCACGAGATCCGTGGTCGAGGTTATTCCCGCGGCATGTGGTTAATTTATGATGGATGTGTTGGAGCAGCCCTGCAGGGTTAAATATTTCTGAAAGTCGTGCCCGCGGTTTTGTGGCAAACTTGGATAGTTTGTTTTAACACCTAGTCATAGCAAACTTGAAGTAAACTCAAATAAAATACACCAACTGTGTGCGTAACCGTGATTGCCTCTTCTCGTGAGTCCTTGTCCGAGAGAGAACACGGTGGGGTTATGTTTGACGTAAGTAGGTGTTCAGGATCAATTAGTAATCATTACTAGTTCACGTCCATTATGCGTAGACCACCATACTTTACTTTTTGTACTCGTAGGTTAGCCACTCAAATAAATGCTTAGTCGCTTGCTGCAGCCTCACCACTTAACCATACCTCACCTGTTAAGCTTTAATAGTCTTGATACCCTTGGAAATGCGATTGCTGAGTCCCTGTTGCTCATGGATTACTATAACAATAGTTGCAGGTATAGGTAATGCGATGATTTGATGTGAGCGCATTGCTTGATTTGATTTGGAGTTCTTCTTCTTCATCAATCTAGGATGGGTTCTAGGCGGCAGCATGGGATAGCAAGGATGGATGTTATTTTGTCGTTTGTTTTCATCCGTAGTTGGACCCTGATGTTCTGTATGATGTTTGAGTATGTTGTTGTATTGATGTGATCCTGATTTAGCTTGTGGCGAGTATAAGACAATTCCATATACTCATCTCTTCTGTACATGTACTTGTAATGATATCCATTCTTGCAACACAACGACATGCGCTTCTATCCCTGCGGAGGCCCTCGTGCCGAAATAAGGATAGGACCGCATTTTGGGCATGATAAGTTGGTATCAGAGCATGTACCGACCTAGGAGCCCCTTGATTGATCGAACTTGGCCAAGTCGAGTCTAGTGAAAAACTATTTTGAGTCCAGTTATATCGGAGAGTAGGATTCTTTTACTCCTCTTCTATGCTATGGTGAGTTATTCGACTTAGGAATTTTGATTCTACTCCTCTTCTCACTCAAAAAAATTAGGATCATGCAGGTATTTTGGAAACTATATGATGCCGATGTGACCGAGTTCTATTTTGGTGCATCCTATCCGAGTTGATTTCTTCCGGGGAGTTGAGCTCCAGGGGATTCTTGGCACATCGTTATCATTCAGCTTCCTTAGTATCTCAGGACGGAGGGTGTTCGGAATTGCTTCAATACTTGTCGTGGTGAGATAAGGTCGGAGTCACCCAGTACTGGGGACGCGTCAGGGGTACCACCATGGATAGTATTGTTGTGCTTTCGAGGATCTAAGTTAGATGGACTTGCGAAAGCCTCTGGTTATGTGTTGAAGGATGGATACAGTTGGGGTGTAGGTTTGCTATTTGTGTGAGATATTTCCTCCTTGTATCCCCCACACCGGATTGCATAACAAGAAATTTTTCGGAAGTTCTTAGGTGGGAATTCAAGTAGGTACCTAGGATTATCTTTCCAAAAAGTGCATAGTGGGTATGTATTTGTTTTGGCTTGTTTTGTAAGCCTCATCCTTCATTTTGTTTTGAATATGGTAATTCGAGTTGCTTTGATGTCAAGTGGTGATTTCATATCTTGCTAAGTAGTGTTCTCATATTTCTGTGGGAGTGCTAATTCTTTTGCCCAATCAAGTTATCATATCAATTCTTTTCAACTGGTGTGCTCCTCTTCAAGATAATTCTATCATCTCCAATATTTGCAAGATCAATTCTCTTATTTCGTTCCAGAGTTGTCTCATTTGTTCCAAGTTTTCTTTGTTTTTCCCACCCTCCTGCCCTTTTTCTTCAATGATTAAATTCTCATCCAGTTGTCTTTTCTATTCATGTAATGCTTCTACTATCTTTTTTCTGTGTCGTATCTGGTGATTCGTTGTGAAGATGCTCAGTGCTCAAGTTTATCTTTTATTAGTATTTTTCTTTGTTTTCTTCTCTGGTGGATTCTATTCAAGCTTCGATGCTCATCTTATCCTTTCTCAGTTGTTCAATGGTTTCCATGTTGGAATTTCTTTCCAAGCCTCTCTTATTTATTCGTCTCTCTCTATTCTATCCGGAGGCTGAAGATATCTCAGGGATTATTGTTTTCTTTCATTCCTTCCAAATTATTTCGAGGTTCTCACCTCATTGAGTTTCTCATTTTCCGGTGCAATCTCTCGTCCTAAGAAATTGTTTCAACGGTAGTTTCTTTTGAGTGGGCCCATAACCCACAGGTTTTTCCCAGGATCCTACTTGACTCTTCTATTATTTCCAGAGATGTCCTCAAGTTCTTTTCAATATGATGTCAGAGTACATTTCATCAGTCATGTGCCTTCTTGAAGATCGCTTCTAAATCATTTTCATCGTTGGCTCAATCTTTCTTAATTCATTATTCCGGAGCATTCTTGGTAATTCATGTTGTTGTTTCTCCTCATCATTCTCTGCTTGAAGATCGAAGGAGAGTTTTTCTTAAATTTTTGTTTGTTCTTCCAATGATTCATGCTTTTAGGTTGTTGCTATCATTTCAAATTATTCGATCATGAGAATTTCTCCCATATCTCTCTGGTGTATTTCAGAGTTGTTTTCATTTCTCAATCCTCCGAAGGCTATCATTTTAGATGATTTCTTTGTTCTCAGCTTTCAACTTTCGTTCTTAAATTCTTCTCAATTGTTGTTCCTTCATTCGTATCTCAATTATTTCGGTGCCTTTTTCAGTTTCTATTAGGCAAATCTTGATCTCTTCATTCTCATGTGTCCTCTTTAGTTTCTAATTCTTTCCGGTGCTTTGTTCAAGTTTACTATTAGGTGGATCGTGCTCTCTTCGTTCTCATGTTATATCACCCATTTGCATTATCCTCTTTCGTTTTGAATTCTTACCGGTGTTCTCATTCAAGACTTCTTGAAGTGTGTGATCTATTTCTCTCTCTTCAATATTTTCAAGAAGAATAAGTGGTGTGCGAAATTCTTTGTTTGTCATCAATTTAACTTGATGAAGGATAGCCATATCATAATTCTTATTCTCGTTTCATCCAAGTGATCTCAATCCTTCTTCCAGAGTTGTTCATGATATCAAATTCCTTATCCCAAGTGGTCATCTTTCTTTTCCCGAGTTCCTAGTTTTTCTCAAGTATCGTGTCGCTAAGCTTCATCTAATTAATAGCAAATCCTCAATCTTGTCTTTTGCAACCTTGAATTCTTTTCTATCATCCTTTCATTCCGGAGTTCTTCCCGATGCTTCTTCGTGGTGGTTTGTTAAGGGTGTAATTCTTCTCGAAGTGTTCTTAAACATTCTTGTTGGAGGTTCTCAAGTGTTCTTTATCTTGAATTTTTAAGTTCAATTCCTTCTCCATTGTCTTTTGAGGTTGTGTTATTAAATTATTGATTATGAGGAGTCTCGAAGGAAATATTGTCAAGAATAAGATAAGTAAACCCATCATTCCTTTCTCGGAGTTCTCGTGGATTGGATTTCACCTAAAGCATTTCCTAAGGATTGTTGCTATCATGGTGTCATAAACGATCCAAGTATTCTCCTCCTTATCCTCTTGGTGAAAGAAGTTCCGAACATCTTGTTGCTCTCAAGCAATCAAGTGTTTCTGTTGTGGCAGGTTGTCACCTCATAATTTTGAGATGTTGTCTTTAAGCCCACAACAAGCTTATTCTTTTCGTTGTTGATTTTTCATAAACTCCATTCAACCAAGCTTTTCAAATTCAATTGTGGTAGAAGTTGTTATTTTCTTCTCTATTCTCTTCTCTCCAATAATCTAGCTTCTAGTCTTCTGCTCTGGAGGCTTTATGTTGTTGCTCTCTTCAGTCTATCATCTTGTTTTCTCAAGATCATATTCTTTATTTGCTTATTCATTTTACCGGAGTGGCGTGAAATCTTTTCATGATCCTTCTGTCTTGTGAAGTTTTTATTCTAATCCAACCAAAGTTTGGTGTCTCTCTTTCAATTTCTTTCCATCATATCAAATTTTCCTCTCAATCCTACCGAAGTGCTATCGAAATTTCTAGTGAATTCTTGCTTGTTCCTCATGTCATTCTTCATATCTTTGCATCCTTCAAGATTCATTGGTTTCACTCGTTTGTTAGAGAAGCAACTAAGTTTTACCTCTTGGTCTTTGTTTTCCCCCTTTTCATTTTAGATCTCGGGACGAGATCCTCGTGTAGTGGAGGAGAGTTGTAATAGCCCGGGACCGACGCTCTAGAAGATTCCCCTTTTATTTCCATTCTCGTATGTGTTTTGTTTGGTTGTTGCATTCATCATCGGATTATTCGCATCATCTGCATAGCATCGTCACTCGTTTTAGAAACCTAGCATCCATTCGTAGTTGCCGGTTCTCTCCGTTCTCGTCGCTGACCATTTTGAGATCAACCACACACACGCACGCGCCTGCGGCATCGTTAAAAACCGTTTTGAAAGCGCACGAAAAAAATTCTTGTATTGGGTCAAAACCCTGTGTGCGGTCTTGTTATACTGTAGGTACACTGCCTGTCGAATTTTGTCGCATTCCGAGTTCGTTTGTTACCCCATCGGTCAGACGTTGTAGTGCGGTCATCGGTTTATTCGTCGGACATTTTCGGTTAATACAACCTCGTGCCACGGGCCAACATCTCCCTCTCTCCACAGCCCACACCCCCTCTACACGGCCCACTACCAACTTGCTAGCCCCCTCCGCTTCTGGACCGTCGGATCGACATCCTACGGTCCGAAAACAGACAAAAACCCCTAACCCTAGCCTCCCTGCCTATAAATAGATGCCTCCCCTTCCATTTTTGGCCTCCCTAACCTCTCATGCATTGTATTCCATGCCCAGCCGCTGCCACGCCGCCACTTCTTGCGCCGCCGACCACCCAGCACCGTCGCAGCCGCCGCCCGCAACCAAACAAGGGCTGCCACGTCGCCCTGGCTCCCCCTAGCTGCCGCGGCCGACCCAAGCCCAGGCGTGGCCTATCCCGAGCCCGATCCGAGGCACCGCCGGTTCCCCGCTCCTGCAGCCCTGATCTGGAGCGAGGGGAAGATTCCTCTCAAGCTCTCATGGCTCCGCCGCCGGCCGAACCTCGCAGGAGCTCGCCGGAGGACCCCCCCCCCCCCCCCCCGAGGCTGTCCCTCTCCTCCTCCTCCTCTCTCTCCTTCCCTCTTCTCCTTTCCCTTCTGTAACATCCCAAAAATTTCATTTTGGAATGTTATGAAATTTAGCTATGCATCATCATCATATTGTTTGAATGAATATAATGGTTGAAGTGTTTCTTTTGAATTTCTGAAATGCACTTTCATCTTTCCCTTTTCTTATTTCACCTATTTGAAAATCTCTGGAAAAGTTCAAAGAAAAGAGGGGAGTAGCATGACGCTCCACACCAGGGGCATATTGGTGAAATAATTGAACAATAAAACGAGGCGGTCTTTTGAAAAATATTTGCAAAAGGTTTTAAAACCAAATAGGCCTTTTCTGAAAATAATTATTTTTTTCAAGTATTCAAATGACAGAGGAAAAATGTTCATTGAATAGCATTAATTCTCCTAACCATTTTGCTATATATATTTCCTATATTTGGAAATGTTTTGGATGCTTTTAAAGGAGTTTTACTGCGCTGGATATTAAAAAGGAAATGAATTTAATTCTAAAGGGGCCGGCCCGCAGCAGTTATTTCCCGAAACCGCTCCGAGCCGATCGACCGATGCGCTGACGCCGCCCTCCCTCTATCTGACGCCCTGGCCCCACCGCCCGATCCCAAAGACGCCGCGGTCACCTTCTTCCTCGCGCACGCGCCGCCGTCGCCGGAGATTCATCCTCTGCGGATCTCCCTCCTCTTTCGTTCCCCGACCCTCTGCTCCTCATTCTAACCCCGAGCCCCCACTCTACCTCGCTAGAGCACTGCCCCATGAGCTCGCCGGAGTTTGGCACTCGACCGAACCCTTCCAGAGCACCTGCCCGTTGCCTCTTTCGTCCCCACTCCTCTTCGACACCACCCAAGCATGCCGGAGACCCGCCGCCGTCATTTGCACCCCTCGGACATCGTCCCCAACCACCGGAACGTCTTCCCCGATGACCTCGCCTCCTCGGCCTCGCCGGAGAACTCCCTCGCCGGCGACCTCTTCTCTGTAAGCCACCGAACCCCTCTCTTAGCCGTTCGATCAAGATTTGACGCGTCAGATTAGATTGTTTTAATACCCGAACCGGTATCCTCTTCACTTCGGTCATCCGCTCGACTCGCTAGATCTCGCACACCCCGTAGCCAATCAGAGACCGCCACGTAGCCCCTATCCGTTCGATCAGTTTTTTTTTCTGTTTCTGTTTTAGAAAACAGAATATTTTCAAACTTGTTTTTATCATATCTTTTAAACTATTTAGTGTTTTTAGTTGATTATTTTTGCATTAGTTCACAAAATTGTTGTAGTTTATGTCTGTATGCTTAGTTTTCAAATTTGAACTTTTATTTTTGAATCTAATCAAATTTGTTCAAATTACTAAAATCTGCATAACTATAGTTTAAAAATATATTTTCATATGAATCTTTTTACCACTATTTGGTATTAGTTAAACCTATCATTCTACATGATTTGAGTATTTTTTTGAATAAATTTAGTTTCTTTTTTTAACAAAAACAGAATCTGTTTAGTTCTTAATGTAGTTTAGTTTACCTAATTTTAATTCAATTTGAACCTAAATTAGTTTAACTTTTGTTAATTGTTTTCATGAGTTTCTGTTGTTTCAAACATTTAGGTAACATTACTTGCTAATATTTAGAATGATGTTTAGTTTTATACCATGTTGTATAGGAATCTTTATATCTTTTCCATTAGGTATAGTATTTAGTTTTACTTTCACAAATTAGTTAGATGATTAAGATAGATTTCTAATAAATAATTTTAGTAATTCAATTCTGTTAAGTAAGATGAGGATAATAATATTCGTGTTAATAATATCATTGTTTTGGTTTCCTATTCCAAAGTTGTAGGAACATTCTAGTTACTTTCATTTTAGTAGTGTTTCTTTACACAAAGGTTTTAGTGAATTTGATTCTGTTTACTAAAATTGATTTTCTTTACTATTTCTTTGCTATTAGCTATTGCTTGGTATTTTCTCTTAAAGTAGTAGTAGTAGTAGAAGTTTTGACACAAAAAAATATTTTGTGAGTCAAAATATTTTTATTTTGATTTCTTTCTCTTGATTGATACTATTGAATGGTTTTAGTATTGTTTGTTTAACCTTGAGTTGTTTTGTATTTATGCTTATGGTGTGCTCTTGTTTGATTCGTTAGATCATCCGGAGTGCGAAGCTTGTTATCTAGAGTCACTCGAGTACGAGGATCGTCAGCAAGGCAAGTCACTTTGACCATGTATACCTATGTTCTATTGCATTAGTTCTTCCATCTCCCCAATTGCGTGCAAAGTAGGTAAATTGGAAACTTGGTTACTTTTTGTAGTATCATGTGGTAGGTACCCCTGAACCTCTTTGACACCTTGGCTCCGGGAAACGTTGTTTTACATTTTGCTATGCTATTAGTAGACGGGGTTGGTTGTGTGATTCATGAGAGTTGTGAGTTAATAATTTGAAGACCTACATGATGATCAAGTCTTCAAGACTTCAAGTTTTCAACTTACCTCTGTGTGAATGATGGTTGAACGGCGCCCTGGAGAAACCAGTGGTTAGCCTAGATGATGTTGGAGATGTGCCAGTATTCATGTGGAAAGGTCCACCCAGGCACAAAGATATGGATGTCTGCTTCGAGACCCAAGGCTTACGTGCACAGCCACAAGTCATTATGGGCTCTGGCTTGGTTGGATATCGTGGTGACCCTGGACAGGCGGTGCTACAAGATGTAGAAGAACGGTAGGAAAGGATGGGCACCGACAGAGTCGCAGGGAAACCCTTTGGAAGACCATGTTTTGGTCATCCGTCTCTCAAACACCCTAAAGTGCGACAAATCAAACGGAGGCGACCAAATCTTGTGGGGAACGTGTGCAGAATTCTGCAGAGTACCCAAACCTAATTGATTGTCGTGTCCACGGTCATGGACAGTTTGAGCCAAAGGAACTGAAACTATCTGGAACTCTCAACACAATTAATTATAGTGATGTGGGTTATAAATGTCAACTTGGGATATGAGAATTGGTTGGTGGAACCATCTCATTAATCAACCAACATTGTAGTAATTTTGCCTTTACCCTCTCTTTTTGTAGGAAAATTTTGGCTTTATGCAAAAGCTTACTACCCCACCTGCCATACTTGCGTATAGACTAGATGATTACTTTACCCCTCTCTTGTGACTTTGCCGGCATATTCAATATGTTGACCTATACGGCTGCAACGTATCATATTGCAGAGTACTTTTCTGACCAGGAGTGAGGATACGCTCTACGCTCAGTGAGATGCCCTTGGAGTCAGATGGACTCATCTACCTTCGATGCTTCCGCAAGTTTATGGTTTAGTTTATCTCATGAGTTGGCCTCCAGCCACTTTATTGTAATAATTATTGTAATAAAGGACTCGATATGAGATTTCAATTAACTTATGCTGTGAGATTTCCCTTTGGTATATACATTGATTTACTATGTGCGTACCAGCATGATCTTGGGATGGTACAGAGACACCGGAGGTTCGACCTTTCAGGTCGGGTCGCTACAGAAAATGGTATCAGAGCACACGCTGACCATAGGACGTAACCTGTAGGATTGGAAAAGCCTTAGGATTTATTTTCCCTTTTGTCTTTAAAATTCTTATATTCTCATCTACTCGTTTCTGACTTCCCTCCGATTATTTCAAAATTTATAGATGGCCACCTTCATCCCAGTTTTGATCACAGAGTTTTGCCAGCCTGATGCAACGATGCCCTTTGGCAAGGAGCTGATGAGGATCGTCTGGGATGTGAGGATTGCTTTGCCGAGCATCACCGGGACTCCTCTCATGTCCTTTCCACAAGACGGATGCTACAAGATTGAGGTGCACATTCCAGGGAAGACCTTTGGGAATCGGAAGGAACCCATCGACTTCAAGTTTGTGGCACCCAGCTGGATACTTGGAAGAGACATGGCCATTCATCGTGCCCTTGGACGTATTCAGGAGGAATACAGAGGTGGAACAATTTCACCAGGACTCAGCATGGTTTGTCGCAGGGATGCCAATGGAAACATCATAACCACTCCCACCGAAGACACCACCATTTCCTATATCCAGACCTTGGAGACGCACGTCAGGACCTTGGAGCTTCGGGTACGTGTCGACATGAAGACGATCAAGAGGCTGATGAACTGTGAGATTGACCTCGAAGCTGACTTACGGGAAGCCGAGTGCGAGCATGAGTATGAGGTGAAGGATTTCTTAGAGAGGATCGACAAGCTAAACACTCGCATCGCAACTCTGGAGGAACAGATGGACATGGGTGAAAATATTCATCCCGAGGGAGACATGGCTCCTTTGATCAGCAACGATGATGACTATGAGGAGAGCACTACTGGAGGAGGCTCAGTCACCATGTACTTTTGAGGAAAACTTTAGTTACGCCCCATGTATCTTCATTTTCGTCGTTAAAGCGTAGGTCGATGTTTAGTTTGAATGGAGATTTGTATCTCGATGTTTGACCTTGAGTTGAATAAATGAATGAGTGTTTGGTGTGATATGTTTGTTGCATTGCATATGGGTAGTGAATTTCCCTTTTAGGTCATTGTTCTATTCTAATTCTCACCCCTCTGAAAACAGCAAGATGCCTCCGCAACGTGAGCCCGACTTCACTTTCCCGCCAGAGCTCACCCAACTTCTTCAGCAGTAGAATGCCTTGATGCAGCTGTTGATTCAGAATAAGACCAACAACCACCCTCCACCACAAGGCGACAACCTCACCCATTTTCTAAGAATGAATCCCCCAACCTTCTCCAGCAGCACAGAGCCCATTGTGGCAGATGATTCGCTCCGCAAGATGGAGAGGGAACTCACCACCGCAGGATGCACTGAGGCGGAAAAAGTGCGTTTTGCCGCCCATCAACTGGAGGGCCCAGCAGCTTCATGGTGGGAGAACTACACCACCACATACCCCATTACTGATGTAACTTGGGAGCAGTTCAAGAAAGGTTTCCACACCACACATGTCTCAGCTGGAGCTATGAGCCTGAAGAAGCGTGAGTTTCGCAACTTACGCCAGGGGAACCGTTCCGTGGGCCAGTACATGGATGACTTCAGCACTTTGGCTCGTTATGCACCAGGAGATGTGGCCGATGATGCAGCCAAGCAGGAAAAGTTCTTGGAAGGACTAATTGATGAGTTGAGCGTGCAACTGATGGTGGCTACGTTCAGCAACTACCAGGAGCTGGTAGACAAGGCCCTCATCTTGGAGGGGAAGCAGAAGCAAATTGAGAACCGCAAGAGGAAGTATGCACATGGGAAGTCTACCTATGGAGCTCATCAGAAGCCCCGCTACACTCCGTACCCAGGAAATACCGGATCAGGGACCGGCAAGTATGGAGGACACACTCATCCAGTGCACAACCATGGAGGCCACCACCATGGAGGAAATGGGAATAATCATCCCAACAATGGCAGCTTCAAGAATGGTAATGGAAGTGGGAATGGCAACCAACACCGTTCCGCTCCAGCTCAGAAGGATCTGAACCATATCACCTGTTTCAAGTGTCAGAAGACAGGGCACTATGCCACTGAATGCCCTCAGAGCAAGCAAGGAAATGGAAACGGCAACTCCGCAGCTAAGAAGCCCAATCCGTTTCCTCGTGCTCAGGTGAACCGCCTCAATGTGGAAGAAGTCTATGATCACCCCGAGACTGTGGTTGGTATGTTTTTATTGCATTCACGTCCAGCTATGGTACTTTTTGATTCTGGTGCAACTCATTCATTCATATCAAGGGTAGCTGTGGAAAAGTATGGTTTACCCACCAGAACCCTTAGTCAGCCCATTAAAGTATTCCCCATGAGGAATGATGACGGCAGGAATAGGATGCCACGCCCTGAAACTTCACATACGAAACCATGTTTTTCCTACCGACCTCATCGTCTTAGAATCCCAGGGATTGGATGTAATTATAGGCATGGATTGGATGACCAAGTATGAAGGAAATCTTGATTGCCCCAGCAAGTCTATTTCACTCACCACTCCGGAGAACAAGAGGATTAAGTATGTATCCCGACGCACACAGATGAGTGCTCGGTTAAATTCCCTCACAGGAGTTGTGCAGGAGGAAGTACCGGTTGTACGAGACTTTCCAGATGTATTCCCGGAGGAATTGCCAGGCATGCCACCGGATAGGGAGATTGAGTTTCTCATAGAGCTACTACCAGGGATAGCCCCAATATCCAAGAGACCCTATCGGATGCCCGCAAATGATTTAGTGGAAATCAAGAAGCAGAGTAAGGAACTATTGGACAAGGGATATATACGCCCAAGTTCATCACCTTGGGGAGCCCAAGTTCTTTTGGTGGAGAAGAAAGATAAAACCTTGAGGATGGTGGTCGATTATCGAGCATTAAATGAGGTGACTATCAAGAATAAGTACCCTCTGCTGATGATTAATGACCTGTTTGATCAGCTAGTAAGCGCCAAAGTATTCTCCAAGATCGATCTTCGATTAGGGTATCACCAACTGAAGATTCGTGAACAGGATATACCCAAAACAGTTTTCACCACCAGGTATGGCTTATACGAGAATACAGTCATGTCCTTTGGTTTGACAAATGCTCCTGCCTAGTTCATGAATTTGATGAACAAAGTGTTTATGGAGTACTTGGACAAGTTGGTCGTCGTGTTCATCGATGACATTTCGATATTCTCCAAGAGCGAGGAAGAACACAAGGAACACTTGTGTTTAGCTCTAGAGAAGCTTAGAGAGCATTAGTTGTATGCCAAGTTCAGTAAATGTGAATTTTGGCTGACGGAAGTCGAATTTCTTGGACATGTTATTTCCGAAGAAGGAATAGCAGTAGACCCCGCTAAGGTTGAAGCAGTCACTGAGTGGAAGTCACCCACCTCAGTTAAGGAGATCCACAGTTTTCTCGGACTTGCCGGATATTACCGGAGATTCATTGAGAATTTCTCAAAGATTGCCAAGCCCATGACAAAGTTGTTAAAGAAAGAGTCCAAGTATATCTGGACTGAGGAATGTGAGGCCAGTTTCCAGGAGTTGAAGCAACGTTTGGTCACAGCCCCAGTGTTGATAGTGCCAAACAATCGAAAGGACTTCCAAGTTTATTGTGATGCATCCCGTCAAGGACTCGGAGGAGTACTCATGCAGGAGGGAAAAGTTGTAGCATATGCATCCAGACAGCTACGACCCCATGAGTTGAATTATGCCACCCATGATTTGGAGCTAGCAGCCATAGTGCACGCACTCAAGACTTGGAGACATTTCCTTATCGGAACTAGTTGTGATGTGTACACTGATCATAAGAGCCTGAAGTATATCTTCACGCAGAAGGAGTTGAACCTCAGACAGAGGAGATGGTTAGAGTTAATCAAGGACTATGACATGAGATTACATTACCATCCAGGAAAGGCAAATGTTGTGGCAGATGCTTTGAGTCGGAAGAGTAATGTGAACACACTCATAGTCGGAGGATTACCCCAGGAGTTAACCAAAGATCTTAGAGAGCTTTGGTTAGAGATAGTTCCACAAGGATATGTTTCCACACTAGAGATTTAGTCCACCTTGACCGAAAGAATTCGAGAAGCCCAACAATCAGACAAGGAATAGCTAAGATAAAGCAGAGAATGAAGGAAGGCAAGGCTAAAGGCTTTCGTGAAGATGAACACGGTACTCTATGGTTTGAGAACCGAATTTATGTGCCCCATGACCAAGAGCTCAGGAAGTTGATACTTCAAGAAGCCCACGATTTGCCATACTCAATACACCTAGGCAATACCAAGATGTACCTGGATTTGAAGGAAAGTTACTTGTGGACAGGTATGAAGAAAGATATTGCCGAACATGTGGCGGTATGTGATGTTTGTCAGCGAGTAAAGGCGGAACATCAGAAACCAGCAGGATTACTCCAACCATTGCCGATACCCGAGTGGAAATGGGATAAGCTTGGTATGGACTTTATCACAGGACTACCTAGGACCCGTTCAGGATATGATTCCATTTGGGTAGTGGTCGATCGCTTGACCAAGGTGGCTCATTTCATCCCGGTGAAGACCACCTATACAAGTGCTAAGTTAGCCAAGATATATATGACCAGGATCGTGTGTCTGCATGGAGTTCCAAGGAGTATCGTATCAGATAGAGGAACACAATTTACCTCAAAGCTTTGGCATCAGCTACATGAAACTTTCGGTACAAGACTGGAATTCAGTACAACTTTTCATCCGCAGACCGATGGACAGACTGAGAGAGTCAACCAGATTCTGGAGGACATGTTGAGAGCTTGTGCACTAGACTATGGGTCTAGTTGGGATGACAACTTACCTTACGCAGAGTTCTCATACAACAACAGTTATCAGACCAGTCTGAAGATGGCCCCTTTCGAAGCTTTATACGGAAGGAGGTGCAGAACACTGTTGACGTGGGATGGTGTTGGAGACCGACAACTTTTTGGTCCTGATATTATTAGAGATTCTGAAGATAAGGTCAAACTGATTCGAGACCGACTCAAGATAGCTTAATCCCGATAGAAGAGCTATGCTGATAATAAATGCAAGGAGGTGACATATGAAGTAGGGGATCGAGCATATCTCCGTGTGTCCCCACTTCGAGGAATCAAGAGGTTTGGTGTTAAAGGAAAGTTAGCACCCAGATTCATAGGCCCCTACAAAATTTTGGAACATAGAGGCAAAGTTGCATATACGCTAGAATTGCCGGAAGGACTGTCCGGGGTTCATGATGTTTTCCATGTTTCCTAGTTGAAGAAATGCCATGTTGAGATGGTTGATATTCCTTTGAGAGACACAGTGCCCCTAGTGGCCATACAACTTGACAGTGACCTGACCTACGAGGAGAAGCCTGTCAGACTCCTCGAGACTGCGAACAGAGTTACCCGAAGCAAGATCATCAAGTTCTGTAAGGTTCTGTGGAATCACCACACCGAGGAAGAAGCCACCTGGGAACGCGAAGAAGATCTTCGTAGAGACCACCCGCACCTATTTTTCTAGCCAACCCGAATCTCGAGGGCGAGATTCATCTTAAGGTGGGTAGGTTTGTAACATCCCAAAAATTTCATTTTGGAATGTTATGAAATATAGCTATGCATCATCATCATATTGTTTGAATGAATATAATGGTTGAAGTGTTTGTTTTGAATTTCTGAAATGCACTTTCATCTTTCCCTTTTCTTATTTCACCTATTTGAAAATCTCTAGAAAAGTTCAAAGAAAAGAGGTGAGTAGCATGACACTCCACACCAGGGGCATCTTGGTGAAATAATTGAACAATAAAACTAGGGGGGTCTCTTGAAAAATATTTGCAAAAGGTTTTAAAACCAAATAGGCCTTTTCTGAAAATAATTATTTTTTTCAAGTATTCAAATGACAGAGGAAAAATGTTCATTGAATAGCATTAATTCTCCTGATCATTTTGATATATGTATTTCCTATATTTGGAAAAATTTTGAATGCTTTTAAAGGCGTTTTACTATGCTGGATATTAAAAAGGAAACAAATTTAATTCTAAACGGGCCGGCCCGCAGCACTTATATCCCGAAACCGCTCCGAGCCGACCGACCGACGCGCTGACGGCGCCCTCCCTCTCTCTGACGCCCTGGCCCCACCGCCTGATCCCGAAGATGCCGCGGTCACCTTCTTCCTCGCGCATGCGCCACCGTCGCCGGAGATTCATCCTCTCCGGATCTCCCTCCTCTTTCCTTCCCCAACCCTCCGCTCCTCATTCCACCCCCGAGCCCCCACTCTACCTCGCCAGAGCACTGCCCCATGAGCTTGCCGGAGTTCGACACTCGACCAAACCCTTCCAGAGCACCTGCCCGTCGCCTCTTTCGTCCCCACTCCACTCCGACACCACCCAAGCACGCCGGAGACCCGCCGCCGTCATTTGCACCCCTCGGACGCTGTCCCCAACCACCGAAACGCCTTCCCCGACGACCTCGTCGCCTCGCCCTCGGCGGAGAACTCCCTCGCCGGCGACCTCTTCTTTGTAAGCCACCGAACCCCTCTCTTAGCCGTTCGATCCAGATTCGACGCGTCAGATTAGATCGTTTTAAAACCCGAACTGGTATCCTCTTCAGTTCGGTCGTCCGCTCGATTTGCTAGATCTCGCACACCCCGTAGCCAATCAGAGACCGCCATGTAGCCCCTGTCCGTTCGATCAGTTTTTCTTTTTTTTCTGTTTCTGTTTTTGAAAACAGAATGTTTTCAAATCTTGTTTTTATAATATCTTTTAAACTATTTAGTGTTTTTAGTTGATTCTTCGTGCATTAGTTAACAAAATTGTTGTAGTTTTTGTCTGTATGCTTAGTTTTCAAATTTGACCTTTAATTTTTGAATCTAATCAAATTTGTTCAAATTACTAAAATCTGCATAACTATAGTTTAAAAATATATTTTCATATGAATCTTTTTGCCACTGTTTGGTATTAGTTAAACCTATCATTCTTCATGATTTGAGTATTTTTTGAATAAATTTAGTTACTGTTTTTAACAAAAACAGAATCTGTTTAGTTCTTAATGTAGTTTAGTTTACCTAATTTTAATTCAATTTGAACCTAAATTAGTTTAACTTCTGTTAATAGTTTTCATGAGTTACTATTGTTTTAAACATTTAGGTAACATTACTTGCAAATATTTAGAATGATGTTTAGTTTTATACCATGTTGTATAGGAATCTTTATATCTTTTCCATTAGGTATACTATTTAGTATTACTTTCAGAAATTAGTTAGATGATTAAGATAGATTTCTAATAAATAATTTTAGTAATTCAATTCTGTTAAGTAAGATGAGGATAATAATATTAGTGTTAATAATATCATTGTTTTGGTTTCCTATTCCAAAGTTGTAGGAACATTCTAGTTACTTTCATTTTAGTAGTGTTTCTTTACACAAAGGTTTTAGTGAATTTGATTCCGTTTACTAAAATTGATTTTCTTTACTATTTCTTTTCTATTAGCTATTGCTTGGTAGTTTGTCTTAAAGTAGTAGTAGTAGTAGAAGTTTTGACACAAAAAAAATTTTTTGAGTCAAAATATTTTTATTTTGATTTCTTTCTCTTGATTGATACTATTGAATGGTTTTAGTATTGTTTGTTTAACCTTGCTGAATTGTATGAATTGTTTTGTATTTATGCTTATGGTTTGCTCTTGTTTGATTCGTTAGATCATCCGGAGTGCGAAGCTTGTTATCTAGAGTCACTCGAGTCCGAGGATCGTCAGCAAGGCAAGTCACTTTGACCATGTATACCTATGTTTTATTGCATTAGTTCTTCCATCTATCCAATTGCATGCAAAGTAGGTAAATTGGAAACTTGGTTACTTATTGTAGTATCATGTGGTAGGTACCCCTCAACCCCTTTGACACCTTGGCCCCGGGAAACGTTGTTTTACATTTTGCTATGCTATTAGTAGACGGGGTTGGTTGTGTGATTCATGAGAGTTGTGAGTTAATAATTTCAAGGCCTACATGATTATCAAGTCTTCAAGACTTCAAGTTTTCAACTTACCTCTGGGTGGTTGATGGTTGAACGGCGCCCTGGAGAAACCAGTGGTTAGCCTAGATGATGCTGGAGATGTGCCAGTATTCATGCGGAAAGGTCCACCCAGGCACAAAGAGATGGATGGATGCTTCAAGACCCAAGGCTTACCTGCACAGCCACAAGTCATTATGGGCTCTGGCTTGGTTGGATATCGTGGTGACCCTGGACAGGCGGTGCTACGAGATGTAGAAGAACGGTAGGAAAGGATGGGCACCGACAGAGTCGCAGGGAAACCCTTTGGAAGACCATGTTTTGGTCATCCGTTTCTCAAACACCCTGAAGTGCGAGAAATCAAACGAAGGCAACCAAATCTTGTGGGGAACGTGTGCAAAACTCCACAGAGTACCCAAACCTAATCGATTGTCGTGTCCACGGTCATGGACAGTTTGAGCCAAAGGAACTGAAACTATCTGGAACTCTCAACACAATTAATTATATTGATGTGGGTTATAAATGTCAACTTCGGATATGAGAATTTGTTGGTGGAACCATCTCATTAATCAACCAACATTGTAGTAATTTTTCCTTTACCCTCTCTTGTTGTAGGAAAATTTGGCTTTATGCAAAAGCTTACTACCCCACCTGCCATACTTGCATATAGACTAGATGATTACTTTACCCCTCTCTTGTGACTTTGCCGGCATATTCAATATGCTGACCTATACGGATGCAACCTATCATGTTGCAGAGTAGTTTTCCGGCCAGGAGTGAGGATACGCTCTACGCTCGGTGAGATGCCCTTGGAGTCAGATGGACTCATCTACCTTCAATGCTTCCGCAAGTTTATGGTTTAGTTTATCTCATGAGTTGGCCTTCAGCCACTTTATTGTAATCATTATTGTAATAAAGGACTCGATATGAGATTTCGATTAACTTATGTTGTGTGATTTCCCTTTGATATATACATTGATGTACCGTGTGCGTACCAGCATGATCTTGTGATCTTACAGAGACACCGGAGATTCGACCTTTCAGGTCAGGTCGCTACACCTTCTCTCTTTCGCATATGTAATTTGGCTAGCAAAATGTGTAGAATCTCATGGTGAATATTTATTTTGCTGTTTAACAACTCTAAAATTGTGTTAGGAAAGATATGAACCAAATTCATAATATGCATATGGGGTTGTTTCACAAATGATATATATTGCTTCCGGCCTCATTTAAAATGCCTAGATGTTGTAGTTGCTTGTGCTTCACCGTTTGCCATGTTAAACAACATTTAATATTGATGAGTACCTAAACGAGAGTGAACTAAATAATTCGAGTGTGGAGTTTCGTCAATATGCAACTTGTTGCATATTGAACTTCACTTAATGTGTAGTAGTTGTTTGTTGTTCTTGCCATGCCATGCCTTGCATAAATAAACCGGACATGCATCATATTTGTCTGCACATCATATCATGCATATGTTGTGGTGTATCTTGTGTTGATTGTTTGTTTAGGATTGCTTCTTCTCGATAGAGGTCCGAAAGCGTTCGGAGTGTGAGGATTCATTCGACTACGTTGGCCCATCTTCTTCATGGACTCGTTCTTCTTTCGAGCGGGATCTCAGGCAAGATGACACATTTGCCTGGATACCATTACTATCATTGTCATGCTAGATGTCTCGTTTTCTATTGTTATGTCTCGCTACCTACCCCTTGTTTGACAAGCCTCCCAACATTGCCATGAAAAGCCTCTAACCCTCCACCTTCCCAGCAAACCTTTGTTTGGCTATGTTACTGCTTGCTCAGCCCTTCTTATAACATTTCTAGCTGCAGGTGCAATTTCTTCCATGTGTCAACATGGATATTCTTTTATTATAACAATTATATTGGTATTTAATTTAATGGACTTATACACTTGGTAAAGGGTGGAAGGCTTGGCCTTTTGCCTGGTGTTTTGTTCCACTCTCGCCGCCCTAGTTACTTGTGAACCGGTGTTATGTTCCATAATTGAGCACTCCTAACATGCTCGGGGTTGTTATGGGGACCCCATTGATTTTCGTTTTGGGATGAAACATGTCTGGCAAGGCCCAACATTGGTACTAGATTTTCTTAATAACAGCTGAAATTTGCATAGGGCATGATCACCTCGTGGATTAATCAACAACCCGGGCCAGTGCTCCTCATGAGTGTTGGTCCAAACTAGAGTCGTGTGCGGGGCCAACCCGGGGCAACTCGGGAGATTTCTATCAGGCCACTGTACGCTGCGCTCATCGGGTTGTGCCCTGAGAACAAGATACGCGGCTCCTATCGGGATTGTCGGCACGTCGAGCGGCCTTGCTGGATTTGTTTTACCTTTCTCGAACGTCTTGCATGAGGAGCTCTGATCTTCTTCGGGCTATCTCGAGGTGTCGGATTTCCTTTGGAATTGCCTACGATGTTGACAAGATCCGTGGTCGAGGTTATTCCCGCGGCGTGTGGTTAATTTATGATGGATGAGTTGGAGCACCCCTACAAGGTTATATCTTTCTGAAAGCCATGCCCACGGTTATGTGGCAAACTTGGATACTTTGTTTTAACAACCGGTCATAGCAAACTTGAAGTAAAGTCAAATAAAATACACCAACTGTGTGCGTAACCGTTACTGTCTCTTCTCGTGAGTCCTTATCCGAGAGAGAACATGGTGGGGTTATGTTTGATGTAAGTAGGTGTTCAGGATCAGTTAGTGATCATTACTAGTTCAAGTCCGTTATGCGTAGACCACCATACTTTACTTTCTGTACTCGTAAGTTAGCCACTCAAATAAATGCTTAGTCGCTTGCTACAGCCTCACCACTTAACCATACCTCACCTATTAAGCTTTAATAGTCTTGATACCCTTGGAAATGCGATTGCTGAGTCCATGTGGCTCATGGATTACTACTAGAACAGTTGCAGGTATAGGTAATGCGATGATTTGATGTGAGCGTGTTGCTTGATTTGATTTGGAGTTCTTCTTCTTCATCAATCTAGGATGGTTTCCAGGTGGCAGCCTGTGATCGCAAGGATTTATGTCATTTTGTCGTTTGTTTTCGTCCGTAGTCGGACCCTACTCTTCTATATGATGTTTGAGTATGTTGTTGTATTGATGTGACCTTGATGTAGCTTGTGGTGAGTGTAAGCCAATTCCATATACTCATCTCTTCTCTACATGTACCTGTAATGATATCCATTCCTGCAACACGACGAGATGCACTTCTATCCCTGTCAAGGCCCTCGTGCTGAAATAAGGATATGACCGCATCTTGGCCGTGACATTACCAGAGTGTTGTGGATGTCCTCCTTGACTGCCCTGACCATGATGACCGGATCCAAATCCGGCTCCTGTCCCGCCTAGTCCTGAGCCGCCGGGCGGGTCACGACCATGGTTGTTGTGTTGTTGCATGTTGTAATTCTTGAACTTCTACATAATGTGGCAATCACCCCATGTGTACCCCATAGCTCTATCGAGCCGGCTGTCATGGTTTTATCACGGCAGATGTCCGGGTCAACGGACTTAGGTTCGGGGCGAGACGCAACTACGTGGCGGCTTGAAGGGGTTGATCGGAATCGAGAAGACACGGAGTTTTACCCAGGTTCGGCCCCTCCGATGGAGGTAAAAGCCTATGTCCTGCTTGTCTGGTATTGATGATGATGAAGATCTCTCGGTTACCTGGGTGCTAATTGCTATTTCTAATTTTGAGAGCCTCTAGTCTGTCTATCTCTAATCTCTTGTGTTGTCTAAAACATGTAGACTTGTGTCTCTTGACAACTTGTCCCTCTAGGGGTGCTCTACCCCTCCTTGTATAAGTGGAGAGGGTAGGTTTACAAATAGAGTCCTACTAGTAGTAGGATTAGGACTAGTCTCTCATGAATCCTACTCTGGGTCTTACTTCCATTAAGGGAATCCTCCTCTCTTGTGGGCCTTCTCCTGTGGGCCTTCTCTTGTAAGACGCTTGGCGTCAGCTCACCCGTCGGGTCTTGGGCTTGGTCATCCTATGACCCGCTTGTTGGGTCATAAATAAGATGTCATGTCTTTAATGGGTCTCCTGTGAGTTGCCTTGCCGGGTCATTAATAAGATGTCGTGTTTTCGACCGGGTCTCCTATGAGTCGCCAAGCCGGGTCATACCATGGGGTATATCCCTGTCATTAGCCCCCAGGTTAGCTTGAATTTATTCATGTTAAGCTCCTGAAATAAGAGTAACAAATATGTTAAGTGGCCGGCTTGCTCCTTTGGTCGGCTAATAAAATGGCTTCTCAGAAATCCGGGTCTTTTCTGCATATGAATGAGTCGTCTTGATAATCATCTTGCTTGTCAATGTCTTTTGAAAAATGTCGAGAATAGAACACCCATATGCCATTGAGTCGGCTTCCAATACTCTTGGCGGGTCATCTTCGCCGGGTCATAATCATTGATGATGCCAGGTCATTACCGTTGGTGACTCTGGGTTAAATAACTAAAATCCTGCAGACTTGATAAATATTGGGACGAAAATCCATCTGATGTAGAACCGGACTTCCATTGTTGTGAAGCAGAGCGGCTTATATAAACTCTGGCGGGTTAAGATCTTTTGATAACACTGGGTCATAAGTGTTGGTGACGCCGGGTCTAACAACTAAAGTCCATATTTAATATCTCGAAAATTCTCCTCAAAGTTTTTGATATGTCCATATTACCTGTAGCCCCCAAGCTCTGAGATTATCCATGACAACTTGGTGCTTTGAAAATAACATTTTGGACTGTGTAGCCCCCAAGTGCCGGGTTGTCCTGCCTGCAGGAACCTGGGACTTATAATTGCCTTATATCTTACAATGCTTCGGCGTTTGCAGCCCCCAAGGGCCGGCTCATCAGAACGCTTCGGCGCGTCTAGCCCCCAAGGGCCGGCTCATCAGAATGTGATGCACTGGGTCTTCAGTTTGAATCTCTTAATCTGTTGGAATAGCTGAATACTATAGCCCCCAAGTGTCGGGTCAGTAATAAGTACTGGGGTGGGACTTTTTAGAAAAATATAGAAGGGCCGGCTCATCTCCTTGAGATAATATCGTCTCGCTGACAATGTAGTGGTTTGAAAACCGGCTTGCATTAGCCCCCATGTGCCGTGGTGCATGCTTGCAGCGACATGAGACTTGCATAATTGATATAAACTTCGACTTGGATAATGTAGCCCCCAAGGGCCGCATCGTCCGCCTGCAGCGACTCGGGACTATGTCCGAATAATACGTCTCACCATAATTTGAATGAATCTTTGACCGTGGTTGTAATATAACCCAGAATGAATATCCCGGAATAACTCCTTTGTCTTTGACATGAAAACCCTGCTCGTGGTTGCGGTGCAACCCAGAAAAAATAATTTGAGAAATCCGTGAGTGTTGTAGATTACTACAGAGCACAATTAAAGAAATCTGAGAACCGGCCAATTAGATGACACGGCATTATATCTAATAGGGCGGCTCTAGAAAGATAATAATTTCTCCGAGCTGGTTTGAAAAACCATGAAGATCCGGCCATATTGGCTATTAAAAGATCCATTTGCTTTTGCAGAATACATTAACGGCGGCTCATCTTAATAGATAAAACCTGCAAAAATGAACAAGATAGAACATATTCTGCATTGTTGTGAGGGTGGCTTAAAGAAGCTCAACCCGGAGATGTCACTACTGGGAAAAGGCATTCTAGTGGCGCACCACTTTTGCCTACTAATGGCGCACTAGTGGTGCGCCACTAGTACCATGCCATTAGAATTAAATTCTAATGGCGCACCCCTGGTGCGCCATTAGAATCTGGTGTACTAATGGCGCACCAGGCCGTGCGCCATTAGTATAGCCGACAGTGCGCCATTAGTATGCCTCCCAGGGGGCCATATGTACCCGTGTGCTTTGGCATACTAATGGCGCACTAGTGGCTGATGCGCCATTAGAGTCTTTTTTACAGTGCGCCATTAGAGTCTTGTGTGGTGCGCCACTAGTATGAATATTAGGATTTTTTTTCTTTTCTGATATTTTCACAGGTTACAAAATATATTATTGGACAGAATTTATACAACACCACACAGAAACAACAGATTCATCGAGTACAATAGAAGATTAGTCTCCGAATACAAATCATCATATTAGTCTCCGAATTCAAAAGACCGAACAAAGATAGAACATTACAAGTCTCGAGACCGCAAGTAGCGAGTTTGTCTTCACATTACAAGTCGATATCGATCATCTAAACTACAATCACATAGAAGAGAGCTGCGGTCATCATGATGAGCATAATCCCGGTGAAACTGGTCTTCATCCGGTTCCTCCAACGCTCCCTCCTCTCTCCCGTTAGATAGCGCGCGTATCTAGATTCCGCCTCTGCCCTAGTGGTGTACCCTTTGTAACTGTTACCGTTGAAACGGTGAACCTGTCTCCGACACTCCTCCGAGTCATCGTAGACTCCGAGAACCTTACCCTTGTACACGACATAAGACGACATCTCTATGCACTAGACAAACAAAACGTTAGTAGGAATTCACGGACAATACATAAGGAATATATAAGTATGCAACAAAAGGATCGGAAGAGAAAAGCAAGACATCAATAGCATCGATTACATCTAAGTTGAACGACTGTCCAAACCAAAGAGACATACAAGTTCATTAAAGTTTAATTACAACATGAGCCAATCGATGTTTCAGAACTACACATAGCATCACTACTTTGGACTCGACTCAAGGGACCGAAGCGTGGATGAAGCCGCCGTCTCTCGTGATGGTCATGAAATCGCGGGCGTTGTCAGCCTGCATTTGTAGCGTTGTGTCTATCTCACTGTTGGACGGTTGATTTCTGAGGTTGAACTGCCCCGAGGTACGAAGGACATCTTGATGGATCATTTCCGCAAACTCCGACTGGATGCGAAAGAATTCTTATCTGATGTCCGCGTCCTGGATTGCCGACAAGTTCTGGGCCCAATCTTTGAGATTACTTGGTAGCAGAAGGTGATGAAGGTCCAGTACGATCGCCCGCATGTGATGGATGGAGTAGTAGGCATCCTTCTGACCGCTAGGCGACTGCTTGACGCAGCAGAACGTCGTATTGTGGGCGAACACGTGCTTGCCGTACTTACGAACTGCCCTAGTGAAGGTGCCTCCAGATTTGGCGTAGCCGGGGAGAACATCATCAAGAACTTTCTTGACATTTGTGTAGTCTTTCTTCGACTGACGGTCCGAGTCGAAATATGTGGCCATGGAATATTTCGGGCTTAAGAAGATGAGTGTGCAATGTGTGTCACTGCACAAAACACGGAATGTTAAAAAAAACGATCGAAATCTAAGAAATCATATGTTACGGGGCGGTTGAGGGGACGACCTACTCGGGAAAGTAAGGCACGAGGAAGTTATCCTTATCTGGGTTTGCCAGAATGATGCCTTCGAGGTAAGAACTCGCGACTTGCCGGTCCCCAGCACTGCCCAAGATCTTGGCACGCATGTAGAAGGGGTCGACTATCACGATGTCCGGGGTCTTGTCTCTAATGATCCGCATCTCCATACTCAGCGAAAATAGCCGAATGAAGGTGTAGTGCAGCGGATGAAGGTTAAACATAGCGAAGATGTCATCAAACCGCAGGACGATCGTACCCCCGACGGAGTTATCCACAAAGCCCTTGCCCTCTAGCACCTTGGCCATGAAAACTGGGTATGCCACGTCATTCTCTCTGAGATGCCGCTTCTCCAAAGAAAGAGCACTGTCATGGAGACTCCGCATAGCACCGGTTGCAGCATTGAGCATATTCGGTGGTAGCATCGGCCTACCCGCCACATGCACCCTCCTCGAGATATCCTTAGGTGAAGGTGGCCCGTCCTGAGCACGGATCGTACTCGGTGCCGGCTGGCTCGCACCCTTGTTGCTCTTTCTTTTCCGTCCCTTCTTCTTGATCTGCTGTAATGGGACCGAGTTCTGCTCACAGACCGCCTTCTTGAGTGTGTTGGCGCTGATAATATTTCGCACCTCGGCTATCTGAGGCTTGGTGAAGTCGGCAGCTGGAGGCGTCTCCTGAGTACTGAACGCCAGACGATGCCTGTTGCAATTGGGTTTCTCCGCGGTACGAGCTAGATCGCGATCGTCTTTTGTAGGGTTGGGTTCTTGAGAAGGAGGCCCCAAGAATTCTTCATCGTACCCATGTTCGGCAAAGTACTTATCGACGTTGGTAAATGTACCGTCGTCGTCTGGATCCTGTGCCATATGCATTTTCGGATCCTATGCCATAGGGATGTCCGGCATGTCCGGTTGCGTTGCGGCGGTCTTGCCATGGCTTGGCGCCGGCACGACTGTCGGTGTTGTCTTTGGGGTGGTGTCCCCCACCCCCAAACGAATCTGCCTCTTCGGCCAAAGCAGGGGCCAGCTTAGGTAGGCACTGAGGGTCATCAGATCATCTTCGTCGGCCCCGGCGGGTCGAATCGGAGGTAACAACTCGTCGCAGCCTGGCAGCACCCGAATCAGTTGAACCCTATACACGGTGAGTGGCTTCGGATTACCGTGGAACACGGGGTTGCCCGGTTGAACGATTTTGCCCTTGGCGACATCGACCAACTCGTCGTTCACGAAGTGCAGGAGAGTGCACGGAACGTCGGCGGCGCCCTGCGAAAATATGTAGGGCGTCAGGGATGCCCAGTCAAAGGCAAGGAGATGAAGTCCTCGGCCGAGAGGCTTAATTAGTTACCGTGATGATGGCGTCGAGCTCGGCCAATGTCGAGGCACCGCCAACGGCGGGTGTGCAATTGACGGAGGGGCCGCTTGCCGCCGAGGTGCCGGCCGGTGTACACACGGGTGCATTAACCTCCAATGCCCGTGCCGGCGTCGGAGAGACCAATACCACCGCTGCCGGAGACACCAATACCGCCGCCGCCGGAGAAATCAATGGCGCCACCGCCGGAGACACCAATGGCACCGCCTGCGCATTGTGCGAGTTGCTGGCCGTGAAGCTGGGAATGGGGGGGCGGCCCCTGTTGGCCGCCCGCAATCCACCCCCGCAGCCCCTCAACCAAGGTAGGCATAATGGCGGTGATCGTCGCACCCAGTTGGTCTCGCACTTGCTCTGAGACTATCTCCGGAATCCGCACCACTTGTGCCTTGAGTTCTTGAACCTCGCGTGACTGGCTTTCCGAGCTGGTCTTTCTCTCCTTTCGCCCACCAGAATTATAGTATGACGACCATTTTGTGGACAAGCCTTTGCCGGCCACACGACCAGCTGACGACGGCTTAGTGAGCTTATCCTTGTTTTTCATTACGTTCAACGCCCTATTTAGAGTGTTGTCCCAAGGGGTGCTCTGAGACGACCCCGCGCTACTGCTTTCAGTCTCCTTCGCCAGAACAAGCTCAAGCACCCTGGTCTTCGGATCCGTGGTAAGCTCCTTTGTTACCGGGTCCTCCTTGTACTGGGCCCTAACATAGTTCCTGGTCTGCTTGTCACTGTATTTCTCGAAGCGGGGCGGTAGGCCTTGCTCGGCACGCTCCGCGTCCTCCTTGTCCCATATAGGCTCCGCCACTCTATAACCGCCGGGACCGAGTTTGTGTTCCCCTAAGTTCAACTCCCGCATTTCTTTCCCCCACTGACTTGATTCGGAGGTTGCGCTGCTCTCGCACTTGATCTTCAACTCCTTGTAGTCATCTTCGCTGATCGAAGGATTTTTCGCCTTGATCTTCTCATAACTATCACCTTTGCCAATCATTCTCTTCACCGTGCTTCTCCAAGTAGACAGGGCCTTGCTCATCCTCGTGAGGGCGGCACTGTTCACTTTATTCCCTGAGAGCCGTGTGTTTTCAAATTCAGCGGGGAACTTGTATCGTTCGTGCAGCTTCGTGAAGAGGAGGTTGCGCAAATTCCCTCGGTGCTTAGGCCTTAGGTTCTCGGTGTTGATCGAGACGGTGCTCCAGAGAATGCACCCGAGCTGAACTGAGTACCCCTTGACTATATGTTTGGGCTCCGTTGGATGCCCGTCGGAGTCCAATTGAGTAAATTCCTCCTTGACGGTGCGGAGCGCGTTCGGGCGCCGGTCCTTCCGCTGCCTCTTCGGTTGGCTGCCATCTGTGCGTGCGCTGCCATCATTAGTGGTGGCATCCTCGGTGGCACCATCAGTGGTGGCATCCTCGGCGGCACCATCAGCGGTGGCATCCTCGGCGGCACCATCAGTGGTGTCATCCCCGACGCCACTATGGGTTGTGTAGTCAGGATCGGTGTCTTCCGCGGCATCCTCATAGAGGTGAGGTTGTTCCTCCATCTCCTGGGACAGCTCCCAGAATTGCTTGCTGCCCGAACCGCCGGCCTCATCGTTGTGGGCCATGTTTCGCTCTAAATAGGAAAAAAGTTTGGTCAAAAAGTTGGTTATTGTCAAGGAACAAGATCATGGTCTCATCATTTAGGGTTTGTCGACACCGAGGCATCCTAAAAGCTAAGCTTTTATCATTTAGGGTTTGTCGACGCCGAGGCACCCTAAAAGCCTAAGCTTTCATCATTTAGGTTTTTATCGACACCGAGGCACCCTAAAAGCCAAGGTTTTATAATTAAGGGTTTGTCGACGCTGAGGCACCCTAAATGCTAAGTTAAGTTTTCATCATTTAGGGTTTATCGATGCCGAGGCACCCTAGGTTGACTGATATATATGGGTATCTTCTAATAATATACCCTATCAAGAAAAGGGAAGGAGAATTCTAAGTTGGGCCTAATCACTTGGCTCTATTGCCACCTATGGTTTAATGCAGCAAGAATAAAGGGGCAGTTGATCCTACTTAATTAAGTACTAAGATACCCCGGCCCATGCATTAGTCGCAAGTACCCCATATGACCTATTTTTAGCAAAGTCATGCTAAACTTCACGGAAAATTTCAGCATGACCTTTGCTGAAAATAGGACATATGGAGTACCCGAATTTGCCAGAACGGAAGTTAATCGACATTCCAGCAAACTCAAGGGCCTCTTGGGGTACCTGCAAAATCATCACGACACGATGGTCGGAGACAAAACCCAGCAAGTCTGTACCCTCAAGAATGGACATATAGCAATATCTGTTGTCTCCCCATAACATACGGAAATCAAACTCAATTCCAGATGAATTACAAGTAAATCAAACTTTGACCCTTAGAGTAACATATATTTAGGTCTTCAGGGTGAAAACATGCCACGAAGGAGCGTGCATTCTTATCAGATTACCAGATACTAATCTATAAGACTGAATTACACAATAACAATTTTGTATAGATTTTACCAAAATGTTATGACCGTAAGTAATGATCAAGTTTCTCAAGAGATTAATTCTCAAAGATTTATGGAGGATGTTTGCTAAAAAGAATCACCACGGAGACCATTCTAGTGGCTACAGCAATGTATATTTGTGAACATAGGGAGTGGAGTCTAGGACCTTCCATGCATAACAAAGTTCAAAACCATTGCATATTTGTCAATGTAGGGAGAGCAGGGATCATGATCTTCAGTCTGGCTAACTAACTCTTCCACTGAAGTTGAAAACTACAGACTGATAACCTTAGATAAGAAAAACTGCCCACTGAAAATTAGAATTGATGAGTGATGACATCTTCACCATGTGCAGGCATGGCTCCTTTGAGGACGGTGATGCAAAGCTAGACGAAGTGGAGATGGTGGAAGGTTTCGAGATTGCTCTCAAGAAACCAACCGAGTGGGTGGGAGCGAACGTCAACAACAAGACTAAAATCTATTTCGCAGGCTCGTCACCTACCCATAGCTGGTGAGACCAAAAATTGAAACCTATCCATCAACCGTTAAACCTGACAACCAACAGATTGAATTTACGAGTAGTATATCACATCAAATTACTCTCAACTTTTTTTTTAAGAAAGAGAAACTGTCCATTCTACCGATATTGTTACAAGAATTAATTGGAATAAGGGTACTGATATGTGCTAAGGTTTACTTGAGCGAATGTGAATGGTGAAGGAACAATTGTGTGCTGCTTTGAAGCTTTTCGCTTTCCGAAAGACAAACTTCCCCATTTCATAGACATACAATATTTAGTCGTGTGCTGATATCTCCTAAGGTTTCTTCAGCTACTGAGTGGTGAGAGTAACAGGTGTGTGCTGCTCTGAACCCTTTTTTGCTTTATGGAACAATCAATCAAAAGAGAAGCACAAGGCCATGTGAGAAGCACAAAACCAAATTTGGAGGAAAGAAACTTAAGATTCCACTATCATGCATTAACTCTACTTAAAAGTGTATACACTTTTCAGATAAGAAATATCACTAACATGCTGCTGGGCTGCTGGCTAACAGAAGGAAGGGAGGAGGGAGGGAGGAAGGGAGGAGGGAGGGAGGGAGGGAGGAGAGACGAGGGAGGGAGGGAGGGAGGAGAGAGGAGGGAGGTAGGGAGGAAGGGAGGAGAGAGGAGAGAGGAGGGAGGGAGGAGAGAGGAGAGAGGAGGGAGGAAGGAGGCTCGTACCTTGCCGCGAACAGGGTGGTGGCGATGGCGACCAGGGAGGAGGAGGCGACCA